>GL380192.1:43024-63314 GCA_000143925.2 Caenorhabditis brenneri | reverse complement strand
CAAACTTGCTTCTTTTTCAGAATGACAATGAAATCTCTCGTGAAACACTTGGGAGATCAATTCAATATCCCTGAAGAAGAACTTGCGAATTTCGATATGTCAGCATTTGTGGATAATGCAATTAAAGTGGAAAAAGGAGAGATTGCCACGTTGAGAGTTAGTTTTTTTGTAATTCGTTGAAAATTTTGGTGGATGATAAAGGAGTGGTAACTGTGAAACTTTCGGAAACTGAAACAGTTTCTGTGAAGTATTATAAAATTCGTAATCATCAAATAATTAGTTACGCCTGGAATTGATTTTCAGAAACCTCCCACCCCTCCAGTTGTATTCCGTGAACGTGCATTCAGCTACAGTAATCTCCGAAAATCCAGTGAAAGTGCTCTGAAATATGTGGATGATAATCGAGTGAGCAAGATGACTGAGCCTACTGTATCTACAGTAATCCTACATGAAACCACACGAACAATTGACACTCTGCACAATCTTGCAAATGCAATCAGGAGAGATCCATCGGTAATGGAACAAATAGGGAAAAAACTTAAGAAATTGAAACTCAGATTCCCCGCCTCGACCTTGATGTACACTATCTGACTGACATGTCCGCCCCAACATCATTCGAGGAGCACTATCTTCGAACTTATACATATAATCGTAAACAATAATATAGTCGTGATTTTTGAATAAAAGTATTTTAAAACAAAAAAAAGTTAAATAACACTCACTCATAAATAATGTCAGAGAGTTATGAATGTTTCGAAACAGTATACTTTATAAAATTGCAATTGAAAAGGCTTCCGAGTTGACATTGTGCTGGCCATTTATGAACTCTAACGTTAATTCAGAAAGCTACAGAGACGGGTGAGTAATTGAACGTTTGTAGTTCTTAATCTTATCGGAAAAATGAAACAGGGATCATACCAGACAGAACGTGATAAATAAGTTTTTTCAATAGAAATCAACTAAAAAAGCATGGAGCTTCCCGCCAATACTGCCTCTTAGCTCACATTGGAATCAATCGAAAAATCAGGTGTCAGAGTTTTGAAATTAGTAATTTGAGACAAAGAGATAGAAAATCCACTAAATCATCTTCTAGTCCAGATTTATATGCAATTTGTGAAATAGTACATTTGAAAAAAAAAAGACGCAGCATCACAGCTTTCCCAATCGTGACCAAATCGTAAAAGAATTAAGAACTGATTTTACGGCTGGTGATATCTGACCTTCATGAAATGGAATAATTTTATCAAAACTATGTTTGCTTTTGAATGGCTCATAAGCTTTTGTCGCATTCGAAAAACAATAATCGGAAACGGAGCTTCAGAATTCTTTATAACATTTTTATGTAACGGTAAAATGTGTAGTATTTTACTTTCACATAGTACTTACAATTATTTCACTGGTCTCGTATTCAAAAACATGGTCGTAGAGGAAAAGTTGAACTAAATAGCTTTAGAAGTTTCACCATCGTTAGGAGAACGTAAAGTTTGAAAATGAATCGTTCTGCGTCCCACTGATTTCTCTGAATATTTCTGTTCTACCCGAATGTGATTAAGTGATAATCCAAATAAAGTTCATTGGGGTAAAAATGGAGGTACCATTGTTTCAATAGAGTTGATATGACTGAAAAAGTAGTTCTAGGGAAAAATAACATGTCCTCAGTTCAGAATTTCAAAACTTCATTATTCATATCAATGTTTGAAATCAATTTTCGATTTTTATTCGTTTTACATTTAGTATTTTAAATTTTTCGAAACTTTTTCATGTTCTGATCAAGGTTGATGTTTATTTAGCAACAATTATTTTTTTTAACAGTTGAAGAAATTAAAAACTCGACGGTGTTGTGTTGAGTTTACTTTGCGGCTTCTCTGTTTTAGCACCGAATTGTTCCTTCACAGTTTTTTGAGCGGTACGATCACGGCCCGTATTTGAAACCGGTCCGTTTTTGTTAGATTTTGTGCCGTTTTTGTTGTAACCTTCGATTGGGAAAATTGAGGAAAAGATGCCAAAATGAGGAATAAGACGAAGACCATCATATTACCTGAAATAAATGCGAACAATGAAAACCAAATGAAAGAGAGCTGTAAGAAACGTAGGAAATGTTACGATTTTATGCTATAACTATTCAAATATAAAACAATCGTCTTTCTTTGTCGACGAGACCTGCAGACAAAAAAAAAGACTTTTCAGTTTTAAGAAACATACACTAATTGAGATAATCTTTTAGGGGGTCTCCTTGTCTCTTTGTGATAGGTGTGAATCTATTATTTTTTGGTTTAGGAATGTCAACTATAGACAAGTATCTTTACATCCTCCGTCCCTATCTACGTTGAACAAAAAAAAAGAAAACAACTTTTTGATATCTCTACCTGATTTTCTTATGTTTTGTTGCTTTTTTTTGTTTGTTATTTTGCTATTTGTTAACCTGAGAAATAAAAATCAAACTGATTTTGAGTGCGTAAACTCGAGTTAAGATACAGCTTCAAAGAATATAAAATTCTGAAACGAATGAAAAGCAAAAATTAATTGCAACACCTCAAACTTGGCTAATTGAATCACTTATTTAAAGAAAAGAGTAAGAAAAAAGGGTAAAGAAAAGGGAAAATTGAATAGAAGGTAAAAGACCCTCTCTTTTATAATCGATCGGGTCTCAATAAAACTGAGTAATAAACCGCTCATACAGTGTCATAAACAGCAAAAACTACATTAAAAATAATAATACCGTACCCTCTGAAGCTGCAATAAAATAATGAAAGTGCATATACAGGGTGATCGATCGAATTTACAATTAAAATTCTTTGCTTGCTAAAAATCATAAGTTGGAAGCGAAGATGCTTACAGAATTATTTTTTTTAGCTCTGTAACTTTTTTTGTCAGTATTGAAGAAGAGGGGGCAACGAGTCTGTTAAATAACAGCCTACTTTAATTTTTCCATAATTTTTGTTCTGGAAAATTACAGCTACAATTTCATATCATTTCTTTATAACGTTGCATCTTTTAATTAATAATTCGATCATTCAAATAGAAGTCGATTCTAGCAGACCAAACAAATTTAAATTTTTCCCCAAAAACGTGAAACTGGAAAAAATTGGATTTTATTGTGTTCTTACGTATTCCCCTATGCGTTTTTTCCTGTGAACTTTCTACTCTCTTATCACAAAGTTCAATCTTTCCCCACAATTTTCAAAAAACCAAACCTCCGAAATTCAGTTTCAAAGTTTACTTTGTCAATCTCCATTCTCTGTGATTGAAGGAGAAAAATCGATACAATGTGAGTTTTGTTTTTATTTTTAGCTGTTCGACGACTAGAATAGTTCATTAAAACTTGATATCGATATGATACCTTATTGAAACTGTAATGAATGCGAATTCACTAACAAAACTATATAAGCTTCGTATTTACTTATCATCTCTCAGAAACAGCGAATTTTGTTCCAGAAAAATGGAATTCGGGGCCGCCAACGCGTACAATAAAATTGACGAGAAAGTGGAGATGACTCTGAAAGAGGCGGCCGAAGTGCTCAAACAGTTGGAGGTCAACAAGAATGACAAGTCTGTGTTTTCAGGTATGATTTGGGAAGAAAAACCATAGATGGGGTTCTTGAAACATAGAATTTCGCTACTATGCACTAACCCAAGTTATTCTGTTTCTCTATTGTCACAAGTCTCTTTACAATTCGTATTTTTCGATAAATCTTTTACAGTCCACTCGAGCAGCTCCTACGAATCTCGTAAAACCATCTCCATCGGTTCCACTCATCACTCATCTGATCAACAGCCGAGAGCCACGATTCGCACCCCAAAGGACACTCAGAAGGCGTCTCGTAGTTTGTCAGTTATTTTTTTGTTTTCAATTCAACCTAATTTTATCTCCAGATTCTTCCCGGAAGCCAAAATCAATGCCAAGTCGACATCACTGATGTACTCCACCTCAAATAGTGGGACCACTGATGTCAGCTCTATTGATCCGGTCACTCCAACTCCTGATTCGTGAGTCATCTTTGCTCTTATCCTAGGGGTAATCCGAGTTTTTTAGGCTTTTCCCGGAAGCCATCTACATTCCAGCTGGCACCAAGTCTTCGGAGATTAAGGTAATTTACCACTCATAACTACATCAATTTCCTTGTATTTCTGATTTCTTTCACAAGTTTCTAAAACAGTGAAAATTTTTTCAAGCCTTCTTACCATAAAATTCTTTACCATATTTTTCCGTTTCCAGATGCTGATCGGCTCATCAGTCTCATCTCGTGAATCGGTTCGTGCCGTCAAGACTACAGGACACGGTTGTCACATGCAAAAGTTGGCTGTCGAACCGTTGGAGGATATCAGACAGTTGTGGGTTTTTGGGTCTGAACAGGGCGGGATTAGCTGATATCATGGCTGAACAAGCACATCTAGATAGAGTTTACTGTTTTCAATAGTTTATGAAGCTGTATATTTATTTTTACTAGCACTAGGTGACGGTTTTGGGTGGCTATTCTTCCAAGTTGAACCGATTTAGCAAATAAAAATCTAATTTTTCTAATCATTACATGCTGTTTCAAAACTATTTTTTTTCCACATGAATCCCCTAAAAATATTTGTTGCTCGTTTCAGAATATCGTTATTCACGAACAAATAAAAATTGCACTTTAATTCAATTTTTGTCACATTTCAGTGCATTAGAGTGTTCTTTTTTTTCGTAAAAACCACATTATCGAGACAAAATTAGCTAGATTTTGACGAATTCACCATTTTATACACCTCTAATTTCTAGAAAATGCCGTGGACTCCCAAAATCCAAGCCCGATAGCCTCTTCCCGAAGGCCACCTATGAATCTGGACCGGAGAAGATTTTGGCGGTAAGCACCCATCTCTTTTTTCGAAGTATCTATTCTTGACTCCAATGATCAATTCCAGATCTCCCCGGTGACCTCTTCCATTGTTACAACTGACAAATCGTGCAACTTGACCACCACCACCACCACTTCTTCCAACCTTGGCCAACCGATTGAGTTTTTCTCGGCCGACGGACGTATCAAGATGATGCTTCAGGTACAGTTAGTCTCCATGTTCTAAAGAACAACTGCTTTTTTCCAGCCAGTCGCTGAAAAAGCCAAAAGAAAGCAGCCAAAGGCGGCTCCTGCCACTGAAGAGTATACAGTTCCCAAGCAGTTGCAATCGAGTACTCGCCTGAAGACTATTGAGAATCCACGTGCCAAATTCTCCACCAACTTTACAATCTTTGACAATTCGATCGATTTGTCGGGAATATTCAATGGAAATTCGATGAAAAAGCGGGATTTGTCGAAATTGGTGATTAACGGAAAATCGTATTCGACATAAATCGGAAAGTTTACTCGTGAAACCCGTAACTATAACAATGAAGTGCATCTTATTTTGGAATACTGTATTGAATAGGGTCAAACCAGTTGGACTGGACAGTAACTAGACGGTTTATTATAACAAAGGGTAGTTTCAAAACCAGTAGTCATATGTATATGTTGAATCACAAACTTTCTATGAAATTGAAGTGTAATTGGTTCGTGTTTTTCATGTTGCTTTCAACAAAGTTATGAAACTGGAAACTCAATTTCGTTTCATATTTTACCTGTTTGAACTATGTTATTTATTCATTCGTTAGTTATTGAAATAATGGCAGGATACTTTCCATTAATCAACCATAATTCTTTATCACTGTCAAATGCGTTTATTTCCAGGATACGGTCACGTGGCACCTGAAACATTTGAAGGCCGCCTATTCCTGATTTGCTATGGTGTCATAGGTGTCCCATTCACCCTTCTAACAATTGCTGACTTAGGAATGTTTTTGACGAAATTCCTGAAATATCTTCTGACAATGGCCAGAAGATTCGCATATTTCCTAGTAAAACAGTTACAAACTGCCAAGAAGAGGAGAGCGGTGAGTTGTCATTTCGATTCTTCCGTTGTTATCCTTCGTTTCTAGAAATCTCAAAGAACGAGTCCGATGCAACCGGACTCGGAACGGTCAGAAGTGTGGAATACCGGGAAGGAAATGAAAGAAATGAGCATGAGAACAGCAAGGGAGCCAGGAGATGAAGAGAAGAAACAAGGAGATGGAGTGGCAAATGAAGAAGAAGAGGAGGAAGAGGAGAAGAATGAGGAACCAAGGTGGGATTTTTAGGAGGGATACTGCCGAAGAATTTTCAGACGTAATCTAGAAACTGAAAATTTTGTATAGTTTACTGAAACCGTCCACTTTTACAAAATATTCATAAATTCATCTCCCGTTCTGCCTCCATCAGTAAAAAAGCGCTCTACTTCAATTTTGTCACATTGACCACTATTGGATTGGGAGATTTTGTGCCGAAGAGGTGAAAATTAACTGAAACTCCAGCATTGCCATAAGCGCTGTATGTATCACTAATTTGAAACTATAGATTTCGGTAATGGAGAACTTCTTGAACAAAATGCCACGATTATAATATTAGAGAAAAAACCCGCGATTTATACATCAATGTCATGAAACTGGAATTCTCTCTCCCATTCAAACTATAGAATTTCAGTTTCGACTACCTTTTCATCACATTGATCTATATTGGAATTGGCCTCGCTTTGACCACAATGGCAATTGAAATTGCAGCAGATCTACTGAAAAAACTACATTATATCGGGAGAAAAATGGAGAATGTTGGACAGGCAGTGGTCTGGTTTGGTGGAAAAAAGTGGGTTGTTCTACTTGAATCTTCGGAAAATTGTTGAAAATTCAAAGTGATCTAGATATAAGTTCCATGAATAGTTTTTTGATGGCGCGTCTCTGCTATAATTGAGAACAAAATTATAATTGAAGTTATAGAAACTTTTCGAAACATCAATTCTTAAAGTTGATCATTTTTGCAGAATGACAATGAAATCTCTTGTGAAACATTTGGGAGATCAATTCAATATCCCTGAAGAAGAACTTGCGAATTTCGATATGTCAGCATTTGTGGATAATGCGATTAAAGTGGAAAAAGGAGAGATTGCCACCTTGAGAGTAAGTTTTTCTCGAACATCTGATCATCATTTTCGAAAAACCATGATGGATAATACAGAATTAGGAACAATATTTTTTGGGAATGCACAGTTTCCGAGAAATTTTAGAAATGTGTTGTATTCAATGATCGATAAGTTTTAGAGATTGCCACGTTGAGAGTATGTTTTTCACTGAAAACTAAACCATTTGGACAGTAATGGAAAAAAAGAACTAGTACATATTTTTCTAAAAAATAATTCAGTTTCTGAAAAGTGTTTTGAAATGTATCATTTATAAATATTTAGTACATCATCTTCTTTCCAGTCAACTTATCATATGCTTTTCAGAAACCACCCACACCTCCAGTGGTATTCCGTGAACGTGCATTCAGCTTCAGTAATCTCCGAAAATCCAGTGAAAGTGCTCTGAAATATGTGGATGATAATCGAGTGAGCAAGATGACTGAGCCTACTGTATCTACAGTAATCCTACATGAAACCACACGAACAATCGACACTTTGCACAATTTGGCTAATGCAATTAGGAGGGATCCATCGGTAATGGAACAATAAGGAATGATATTTGAATAAGAAATTTCAGATTCCCCGGCTGGACCTTGTTGTGCATTATCTAACTGACATGTCAGCTCCAACATCATTCGAGGAACACTATCTTCGAACTTATACATATAATCGTAAACAATAATATAGTCATGATTTTTAAATGAAAAAGTTTCAACACAAAAAAGAAATTAAAATAAAAACAATCACTCATCAATAAATCAGAGAGTTATGAATGTTTCGAAACAATACATTTTGAAAAAATTGCAATTAAAACGATTTTTTATTCGTTTTACACTTAGTATTTCATTTTTTTCAAAACTTTTTCATGTTCTGATCAAGGTTGATGTTTATTTAGCAACATTTATTTCAAAAGAAAAGTTGAAGAAATTAAAAAATCGACATTGTTGTGTTGAGTTTGGTTTGCGACGTTTTTGTTTTAGCACCGGATCGTTCCTTCACAGTTTTTGGAGCGGTACGGTCACGGCCCGTATTTGAAACCGGTCCATTAGGGTGTTTTTCGACAACATGAAGCTTATCAATCGCTAGTTGGCCCAGAAAGAAGACTCGCATCGGCCCCGCAACGATGATAAAACGATGGTAAAAAACTTTCAGTTGCTTGTTGATTGTTACCTGTGTTTCATTAGATTAGTACAATTTAACTTTTACGAAAAACTAACCTTAAACTTGTCTTCCAGCAGTTTAATTGAAATTCTCAATATTTTCGGTGGCACAGTTTCGAATCCTAACTTTTCTTCAATACTCCACTTGGTTTTCATGTATGAGTTGAATACGATCTCCTACAAAACAAAACATGTGTTTATTCATCTGACAACTTTACTTGTTCGTCTGGTCGGAAAGAAATACAGAGCGAAATTTTTTCTTCGTCCTTGAAGGAATTCAGGAAAATGCCAAATCTTGAAAAAGAAAACAATGAAACTCGACGATAAAGTTATGACACTCACCGTCCTTTGAAAAGCAAACGAATAACTATTTCATCACCTTTTTGAAACAAAGGAATATCAGTCTCGTTAACAAATACATCACTAGAGGCAAACATATTTTTGTAGTTCTCTTTTAAATCTTTTTGGATAACGTCCAAACTTCTTGATGCATTTTTTAAAATATCTTTCTGTAACCAAACGCAGTTCATATTTTAGTAAAAGAAAAAATAACCCACTCCATCACGAACATATGTTGTAACCTTCGATTGGGAAAATTGAGGAAAAGATGCCAAAATGAGGAATAAGACGAAGACCATCATATTACCTGAAATAAATGCGAACAATGAAAACCAAATGAAAGAGAGCTGTAAGAAACGTAGAGAATGTTACGATTTTATGGTATAACTATTCAAATATAAAACAATTGTCTTTCTTTGTCGAAGAGACCTGCAGACAGATAACGAGACTTTTTCGTTTCAATGAACATATACTAATTGAGATAATCTTTTAGGGGATCCCTTTGTCACTTTGTGATAGGTGTAAATCTATCATATTCTGGTTTAGGAATGTCAACTATAGACAAATATCTTCACGTCCTCGGTCCCTATCTACGTTGAACAAGAAAAAAGAAAACAACTTTTTTATGTCCCTAACTGATTTTCTTATGTTTTGTTGCTTTTTTTTGTTGTTGTTCTGCTATTTGTTAACCTGAGAAATAAAAATCAAACTGATTTTGAGTGTGTAAAGTCGAGTTAAGATTCAGCTTTGAAGAATTTAAATTACTGAAACGAATTAAAATCGAAAATTAATTGCAACCCCTCAAACTTGACTAATTAAACCATTTATTTAAAGGAGGAGCGAAGGGAATTTTGACCATATGTTTTTATTAATTTAGAAGAGAGCAGGACCCTTGAGTAGACTACCCACATACACGAAACAGTCAGCAGATCGCTTATATCCAAACTCTAGAAAATTCGAAAAAAAAATTTCAACGTATCCCTATACGTGAGTTCAGTTTGAAGAATAGTTTGAAGAATGGTAGAACGTATAGCTATACATGGAAATTAATTTTGAAACTCAAATTTTGAGAAAACTGGACCGAGATGGATTGTCTTATATGGTGGGTTGTACTATCCTTGAGCAGGCCTATCTTTTAAGACAAACTTATTTTTTTCCCTTCCTGCCTCCTTTAAAGAAAGAAAAGAGTAAGAAAAAAAGGGTAAAGAAAAGGGAAAATTGAAAGGAAGGTAAAATATCCTCTCTTTTATACTTGATCGGGTCTCAATAAAACCAAGTAATAAACCGCTCATACAGTGTCATAAACCGCAAAAGCTACATACGGTACCCTTTGAAGCTGCAATAAAATGATAAAAGTGCATTTACGCAGTGATCGATCGAATTTAAGATTAAAATTCTTTGCTTGCTTCTTGGATGCACACTGCATGTCACCAACAAACCCTTTCGCTGGGGCTCCCGGGGCGGAGGGAAATGTTTGAGTGAACGAAACCCAATGTGGGACATTTGAGCCTAATCCATACGCAGCTACAAATGTAGCCGTGTGCACATGCATTGGTGGAATTGCTACTTCAATAGCAGTGATTGAGATGTTTGCATTAGGAAGTTGGTATTTTATTCTCGGCGTCAGTTCTGTGGACAATTTGAGCTCACCGAGTTGCACGTTGACAAGAAGTCTTGATAACCAGATTTGGCATTAGAATACCTTATAACTTTCATTGGATGTTGGCAAAGCATAATATCGGTAGAAAAGACATAACGGATTGGACCACCAACAGAAACATTGCCATTCACCACATCCTGACAGGAAACCCAGTAAATCTAGTCTCTCGACTCACAGTGGGATGAATCGAAAAATCAGAATTCCTTTTTTATCTCCTAGGATCAGTTTTATACATCAAAAAACGTATTTTGTACACAGATCAACTAGTAATAGTGAAGCCATCAAAACGCTCTGATTAATATTCATTTTTTATTTCACATATACTCATCTCCAAAAAATTCTTTTGCGGTTTCGAAAAGTTTTGAACAAGAAAGGGCAATGAAATGGAATATTCCCAACATTTGACTTACTCTGTCATTTTTGTCCAGAAATATTACAGTTTTGATTACTTGTTATTTCTAGAAACCTATTCGATTCCCTTGTTCATCGATCTAATACATTTTGAGTTGGAAGTAAAGATACTTATAAAAGCAGCTTTATTTTTCAGCTCTGCAGCTCATGTTGTTAGTGTAACATTAAAAAAATTTATAGAGGCTCACATGTTTTTTTTTTGTGTTTTTTCAACAGGAAGTCAATGAATTTATAGTTTACAAGAGTCTTATTGATCCTGGTTTTTCGAAAAAAAGATCGATACACTGTTTTCACACATCCAAGATCAGGCAGACCAATTCTATAGTAAACACGACAAAAGATTTAAAAATTTCTGAAAAACGTGATACTGAAAAAAATTGGATTCCTTCTGTCCCTACGTATTCCCCCATAAAATATTCCCCGTGAACTCCCTACTCCCTTATCACAAAGTTCAATCTTTCTCCCACAATTTCAGAAAAACCGAACCTCCGAAATTCAGTTTCAAAGTTTACTTTGTCAATTCTCCATTCTCTGCGATTGAAGGAGAAAAATCGATACAATGTGAGTTTCTTCTTTCAACTCTACCTTCCGCCGACCTAATAGTTAATCGAGACTTGATATCGATATGATACCTTTTTGAAACTGTAAAATTTGGGAATTCGAAAATTCATTGGAACAAAACTATATAGCCTATATTCACCAGTTTTCAGAAACAGTAAGCTTTGTTCCAGAAAAAATGGAATTCGGAGCCGCCAACGCGTACAATAAAATTGACGAGAAAGTGGAGATGACTCTGAAAGAGGCGGCCGAAGTGCTCAAACAGTTGGAGGCCAACAAGAATGAGAAGTCTGTTTTTTCAGGTGAGGAAGTCCCCAATTGTGTATTTTAAAAACAAAACTCATAAATGAGGTTCTTGAAACATAGACATTTTCTGCTATACACGTACACTAACCCAAACTATACTGTTTCTCTACTGTCACAAGTCCCTTTACAATTTGAAATTTTCGATGCTGTCATTGTTTCCCTTGCAGTCCACTCGAGCAGCTCCTACGAATCTCGTAAAACCATCTCCATCGGTTCCACTCATCACTCATCTGATCAACAGCCGAGAGCCACGATTCGCACCCCAAAGGACACTCAGAAGGCGTCTCGTAGTTTGTCAGTTCCTTTTTATCAGTTTTAATTCATTCAGCCGTAGTTTATTTCCAGGTTCTTCCCGGAAGCCAAAATCAATGCCAAGTCGACATCGCTGATGTACTCCACTTCGAACTCCGGAACCACTGATGTCAGTTCTATTGATCCGGTCACTCCAACTCCTGATTCGTGAGTCATCTTTTCTCTTTTCCTTGAGTTAATCCCAGTTTTTAGGCTTTTCCCGGAAGCCATCTACATTCCAGCTGGCACCAAGTCTTCGGAGATCAAGGTAAAATAAAAATTAAAGGGTTGATTACACAAAACACATCCATCCATTCTAGATTACCCATTCTGGATTACTTTCTTAAGTTTCCGAAACAGTGAAACATTTCTTCGAAAAAGCTCTTTTTACCACAGATGGCCAATCGGACCCATCAGGCTCAGCGCATCGGGCCATGCGATTAATTTTTTCAAAAAAATATCACCGAGTTTTACGCATTCGAAAGCTTTGCATGACCACCAGACCAGCCCAAACTGCATGGGACCGGCTATAGTGTCCGAGCCTGGACGCTCCAGTCTGTCCCATGCAACCCAGGTTGGTCAATCTACGATTCCATTTCCATAAACTTCCTAGTATTCTAAATTCCTTTCACAAGATTCCGAAACAGTGAAACTTTTTCTGAAAAACCTTTCACAATAGATTTTTTAACATAGTTTGCCGTTTCCAGATGCTCATCGGCTCCTCTGTCTCTTCTCGTGAATCGGTTCGTGCCGTCAAGACTACAGGACACGGTTGTCACATGCAAAAGTTGGCTGTCGAACCGTTGGAGGATATTAAGCAGTTGTGAGTTGTAGGCCGGGTTTTCAGAATTTTCGACGGAAAACGGAAGAAACGTTTCTGATAGAAGAATTAGGTTCATAAGATTAAGTTTACTGTTTTAAAAAGTTTATGAAACTGTAGATTTATTTTTATTAGCACTATGTTCCTGATTTGGGCGACTATTCTTCCAAGTTGAACAGATTTAGCAAATGAAAATCGAGTTTTCCTAATCAATATTTGCTGTTTCAAAACTGTTTTTTTCAAATGGATGGTCAAAACATATTTACTTCTGGGGTCATTGTTCGAAACTGTATAAAACTGGGGCTTCAATGAAGTTTTTTTCGGTATTCCAGTGTCATTTTGCTCGTAAAAACCACATTACCGAAACTAAATTGACTAGATTTGGACGATTTCACCATTTTATACACCTCCAATTTCCAGAAAATGCCGTGGACTCCCGAAATCCAAGCCCGATAGCCTCTTCCCAAAAGCCACCTATGAATCTGGACCGGAGAAAATTCTGGCGGTAAGCACCCATCTCTTTTGTCGAAGTACCTATTCTTGACCCCAATGATCAATTCCAGATCTCCCCGGTGACCTCTTCTATCGTTACTACTGACAAATCGTGCAACTTGACCACCACCACCACTTCTTCCAATCTTGACGTCCCGCCGATCGAGTTTTTCTCGGCTGATGGATGTATTAAGATGATGCTTCAGGTACAATTGGTCTCCATATTCTAGAAAGTAGCTAAGTTTTTCCAGCCAGTCGCTGAAAAGAACAAAAGAAAGCAGCCAAAGGTGGCTCCTGCCACTGAAGAGTACACAGTTCCCAAGCAGTTGCAATCGAGTACTCGCCTGAAGACTATTGAGAATCCACGTGCCAAATTCTCCACCAACTTTACAATCTTTGACAATTCGATCGATTTGTCGGGAATATTCAATGGAAATTCGATGAAAAAGCGGGATTTGTCGAAATTGGTAATTAAAGGGAAATCGTATTCGACATAAATCGGAAATTTTACTCGTGGAACCCGTAACTATAACAATGAAGTGCATCTAATTTTGGATTATTATACCGAATCGGGCCAAACCAGCCGGATTGGTCAGTACCAATACGGTTAAAAATTATGAATTGTAGCTCTAAAATCAGTAGTCATGCATGTTGGATTACAAACTTTCCAGGATTATCAAAATGGAATTGGTTCATATTTTTCATGTTTCTTTTAACAAAGTTATGAAACTGTAAACTCACTTTCGTTTCATACTTTTCCTGTTTCAACGATGTTATCTATTCATTAGTTAGTTATTGAAATAATGGTAGGGTACTTTCCATAAATCAACCATAATTTTTTATCACTGCCAAAATATATTTCCAGGATACGGTCACGTGGCACCTTAAATATTTGAAGGCCGCTTGTTCCTAATCTGCTATGGTGTCATTGGTGTCCCATTCACTCTCCTAACAATTGCTGACTTAGGAATGTTCTTGACAAAATTCCTGAAATATCTTCTGACAATGGCCAGAAGATTTGCATATTTCCTTGTGAAACTGTTTCAAACTGCCAGGAAGAGACGAGCGGTTAGTTGTATTTTGATTTTCCGAATTTCTACTTTGTTTCTAGAAATCTCAAAAAACGAGTCCGATGCAACCGGATTCTGAGAAGTCAGAAGTGTAGAATACCGGGAAAGAGATGAAAGAAATGGGCATAATAACAGCCAAGGCTGTCAAACGGCCGGCCGCGGCTGGCCGCGGCTAGCCGTCAAAAAGCCGGCCGCCGGCCGGCCGTGAAAATTCAACTCAGTACAAAAAGCCGCGGCCGGCCGGCCGGCCGCGGCTTTTGCAATAAAATTTTGTGAGACTTCAGAAAAAACTAGAAATGCAAGTACCGCAACATAAGAGAATTAGAAAAGTTGTTCAAGATGTTTTGAGGCATCAGAGCACTAGGTCAATTTCTTCGAAAAATGCCAACCCGGGAAAAAAATTAGAAAATTTCACATGAAAATGGTGTTTCTCTTCTTTTTATGTCACGAAACCCGAAAAAAATCTATCCAAAGTATAACAGAAATAAAAAGTGACCTAGAAAAAAAAATTAATTTTTTAGGTCAGCAACCAAAATTTGAACCTTTTTATTATTGGAAAATAATTATGACGGATATCTAACATGTTTCCGATTGAGTGGTTCAAACAGGTTGGCGCTCTGAAAGCAAAACTTCAGATAATGAAAATACTTCACGGCTTTTATGAAGCCGCGGCCGGCCGGCGGCTTTTGAAAAAGCCGTCAAAAGCCGCGGCCGCCAAAAAGCCGCGGCCGGCCGGCCGGCCACGGCTAGCCGTCAGTTTCTGACAGCCTTGATAACAGCAAAGCCTGGAGAGAAAGAGGAAAAACAAGGAGATGGAGTGGAGGATGAAGAAGAAGAGGAGGAGGAGGAAGAGAAGAATGAGGAGCCGAGGTGGGATCTTCTCTCTTTTGTTAACGAAAATGTCAACCAAAATATTTCGAAATACTCATAAATCAGTTTTTCACAATACCATCAGTAATTGTATGATGTCTTTTTCAGAAAAACCGAAGAATCCATCGCTTTGGGTATCACATTCACTTGCTATCTTCTGGCTGGAGCTAAGATTCTGTCAGTTTACGAGCCGGAAATGGATTTCTTCAAAGCACTCTACTTCAACTTTGTGACATTGACCACAATAGGATTAGGAGATTTTGTGCCCAAGAGGTAAAAATTAACATAAATAGTGACACAGCCATAGTGCCGGCATTGTCATAGGAACCTTATGTATCAATTATTTGAAGCAGTAGATTTTGGTATAGAAAATCTTTATGGGTTATATTGTGTGAGCGTATTATCAGAGGAAAAACATGCAATTCATACATCAATTTTATGAAAGGGAAAAATCCTTTGGACGTCCAACTGCCGATAGTCAGTATGAAGTTCTTATTCACTATTGAGATTTTGGTATTGGAGAACTTATTGGATATTCTTTGATGATTTAATTATCAAAAAATAAATCCGTGATTACATACATCAATGTTATGAAACTGAAATTTCCCCTCCCGTTCTAACTGAAGAATTTCAGTTTCGACTACCTTTTCATCACATTGATCTACATTGGAATTGGCCTTGCTTTGACCACAATGGCAATTGAAATTGCAGCAGATCTACTGAAAAAGCTTCATTATCATTCTTATATATAAAACGCCCGTGGATTCCGTCCGTTTGTCCGGGATCTGTCCGGATGTCCGCAGAATGAGAAGAAAGAGGAAGTTCACGAGCAAAACTTGAACTTGGGACCTTTTGAACGATATTCACGTGTTTTCCCTACTGCGCTAAACCCGCACAAAATTTATAGAGCAAAAATAAATAGATAAAAGAAAGCTCACGTGAACACGCTGAATAAATTCGAACTTTTGTGAATATGTCAGTTATAGTGAGCGGCGTAGCCGCGACCAGTCCAGACTGCAAATGCGCCGGAGGCGCATGGGCAGGCTGGTATTGGAAGAAAAATAGAGAATGTTGGACAGGCAGTGGTCTGGTTTGGTGGAAAGAAGTGAGTTCATACATTTGAAATCCCAGGATCGTTGAATTTTGTAAAGTTAGCCAAACATGGGTTCGGTGAAGCAGATTTTTTTTCAATGAGTTACAAAATACCATTCGAACAATGAAAACGAATCTTTATGCAAACGTTTGAAGCAATTGTGAAACTTCTTTCTTTTGAAGTTCCCCTTTTTTGCAGAATGACAATGAAATCTTTGGTGAAACATTTGGGAGATCAATTCAATATCCCTGAAGAAGAACTTGCGAATTTCGATATGTCAGCATTTGTGGATAATGCAATTAAAGTGGAAAATGGAGAGATTGCCACGTTGAGAGTAGGTTTTTCGCTAACATATGAACATCATTTTCGTCAATTATAATGAATAATAAAGAAATGGTAACTGTAATATTTTTGGAAACTAAGACAGTTTCTGTGAAGTGTTATAAAATCCGTAATCATCAAATATTTAGTAACGACTCAAATTGAATTCAGAAACCTCCCACTCCTCCAGTTGTGTTCCGTGAACGTGCATTCAGCTACAGTAATCTTCGAAAATCTAGTGAAAGTGCTCTGAAATATGTGGATGATAATCGAGTGAGCAAGATGACTGAGCCTACTGAATCTACAGTAATCCTACATGAAACCACACGGACAATTGACACTCTGCACAATTTGGCAAATGCAATTAGGAGAGACCCATCGGTAATGGAACATTCAGGAATGATAATACAAAAATTGAGATTCAGATTCCCCGCCTAGACCTTGATGTGCATTATCTGACTGACATGTCTGCTCCAACTTCATTCGAGGAGCACTATCTTCGAACTTATACATATAATCGTAAACAATGATATAGACATGAATTTTGAAATAAAATTTTTAAACTCAGAGTACAAGAACATGAAAAAACTGTCTTAAGTTATGAGTCAGAGGCTTATCAATGTCTTGAAACAGTATATTTTGAAAGAAATGGAAATTGAAAATGCATGCGTTGTACTAGCTATTCCGCAACAGTCAAGTACAGTGATAGCTCTTCCTGTTATCAGAAAATTGAAACATTGCTTTTTCAAGAAAATGGAATTTTAATTTTAGAAGGTAGAACACCACAAAGCAGGTTTCAAATAGAAAACAACTCATAAAAGGATCTAGCTCTCAGTAAATCTAGTCATTCGACTCACAATGGGATTAATCGAAAAATCAGAATTAGGAGCAACTTCGTGCATCAAAAAAGGGTACATAAATAAAATAGTAATAGTCTTGTCCCGCGCGTATTAATATTCATATTGAAATTCACAAATTTATGGCCATCCTGAAACATATTACTACAATAGTTTAGATTTTCCAATTAATGAGTCGTACTACTCATTCGTGGCTATTTGGAAATGGAGAAAATTAGGGAAGAGGCTAAAAATTGAAGAAGTGCATTATCGGATAAAAAACTGGAGTTCGTTTAGACAAAACGAGACATGCCAGTTCTTCCAATAGAAATCACCTCGTAGAAACGTCGAGCTTCCATCGAATCTAGTTTTTTAGCTTGTATTGGTTGACAGTTACTAACTGAACATTGCTAGTTCTGGGTTTTTACTGGAAAATCGAAACAGCAATTTTAGGAATACAACGGGACTTCATTTGGCAAACTAGCTTCTTTCTTTATTTAAAAATCAATTCTGCTGTTTCAGTAAGTGAGTGAATTCGAGAAAAACGAATGAAGTGTACTATACGAAAATGGCACTATTTCTCAAATGATCTTTTTTTTTCTTTTCAAAAGAATTTAGTTTTATGAAGATAGTTGTCCAGGTGCATAACCAGAAACTAACTGATAAAGTGAATCTGTAACTTTTTGAACTAGAATTTTTCTTTTTTTCTGTTCCTGTGAATTTAGAAATACGACAAAGATGATATAGCGCCGTTACGTCGACTGACATCTTTTTTTAAGGATTTTTAACCAAGCATTATCATTACTGCTTTGCACAAAGCTCCACTAAGAGAAATGAAACCGTCCTAGTTCAAATAAAATTGTTGCGGTTTCAGTAAGTTTATTTCAACAAAACGTTTGAAATGTACTAATTAGGGAGGAAACCTGGCATCGATGTTAATTGGCTGAATAATCGAATTAGCTAAACCTACGTAACTGGACCGACAGCAAACTTTTGAACACTAAAGGCATTTGAAAATAGTACAGAACCAGTCGGTGGCGCCGCCTACGGCGGCTCACCTCCTTTTAGTTCGTCGCTGCGCTCCTCAATGGGGGGTTAATTTGCAATGCTCAGCCCATATTTTATTGTTGGGCCGTCACCTAAGCTTTCTTCTGAAGTGCCGAAAATTTTGACAATTTGAATTCCCTGCCAAAAATTTTGACAATTTGAATTCCCGCCAAAAATTTTGAAATTTTAAATTCCCGCCAAAATTTCGAAATTTTGAGTTCCCGCCAAAAATTTTGATAATTTGAATTCTTCTAAAAAAATTTGAAAATTCGAATTCCCACCAAAATAATCAAATGTTTTGACGTTTCAAGAAGTTTCTAGACGTTTCTGGAAGTTTCTAGAAGTTTCTGGAAGTTCTGGAACATTCTAGAAGTTTCTGGAAGCTATGGGAGTTCCTAGAAGTTTCTGGAAGTTTCTCGAAATTTCTGGAAGTTCTGGAACATTCTAGAAGTTTCTGGAAGCTCTGGAACATTCTAGAAGTTTCTGGAAGCTATGGGAGTTCCTAGAAGTTTTCGGAAATTTCTCGAAGTTTTTGGAAGTTCTGGAACATTTTAGAAGTTTCTGGAAGCTCTGGAACATTCTAGAAGCTTCTGGAAGTTTCTAGATGTTTCTGGAGAGAAGGAGAATGTTCTGGAAGGTTATCCATCTAGAGCTTGCCAGTTGAGTTTTCGGAGTACCGTAACTACCGTAATCCTAAAGTAATCTCCACCATTTTTTGATGATGTAGTATTGGGGTCCCTTAGGTAGTACATGCAAAAAATGGAACAATTCTGAGCACTTCGAACCCGTTTTCTAGCTATTGTTGAGTTATCTGGTTACTGTAGCTACCGTAATCCTACAGTAACCCGTGCTCCAAACTTTATAGAATTGAAGCGCTCGGTGACCCATGACTACATGCCAAATATGGTAGGAAACGGTCGAAGGGTACAAAAGTTATTCAGTGATAAGTGCGGCACAGACACACACACACACAGAGCTATTCCTTTAGTATATAGAAGAGATGATCAAGTCAGTATTAAATATTTAGTCAGTTTACTTGAAACTAACTAATAACAGTGAAACTGAAACTTTTCGTTTTGAAAAGTTTTTTTTTGTTTCAGTGAAGTTAAAAGTGTGAAAGAGCTGAAATAGTGTCATTATTTGGAAATTTATTTGTTGGATAAAGCTACGTTGACTTACATCCTTCATTAGGAAGGCAGTTGCAGTGGAAATGTTGTCTTTCCGTTGAAAAAACATGTCCATACTGTGAAATGTCTCATTTGTTGGACTGAATGATATACTAGTTTGGTGAAACAGAAGTTTATTACGACGATTATGATTTATCTGGCTTCGAGAATCAATTAACAAGTAGTGCTTTGAGTATTCGGAAAATGGATTTGTCTACATAGTGATGAGAGAATAAAACTCCTCACTTACCTGTATTAGATGAAACATAGAATACTTTTGCAGGTCTTTACGTGTGCTAGACGCATTATCGTCATTCATTCAAAGAAAGTAAAACTAGTGAAAGTGAATCCTTGGTTCCGAGCGAAAGGAAGAAACAACTCCTCGCTTATCTGCTATAGATGAAACACGAAACGTTTTCACAAATCATTTCCAAGTTTCCTTAAAGGGGGACAGTCACTAAAAAATCGTCCTCGATATTTTTACACCATCGGATAGAGCACGCAGAGTTACATCGAAAATCCTCTTGGAGATATATCTGAAAATCTCATTTTCGACCTGTTTATGGACGTGGAAGTAGTGCATTTCACATTTTTTCGCTTTTTTCCCAGTACTATTTTTCACGCGTTTCGCTTTTTCGCTTTTTTCCTTTTTTTTCGCTTTTCACTTTGCTTTTTAGAGACTGTCTGTGCTTTGAGTCCTAACTCAAAAAGGAAGCATTTTCATGAAAAGTGATCAGCTACAAAGTTGTTTAGCTGATAATTTCCAATCACTTTTCTGTTGACAACTTTTTGATAGAAACAGCGGTTCAAGAGTTATAGAGCGCCTAAAATGTGAAACAAGAATGTTGTCTCAA
>GL380192.1:3838-42403 GCA_000143925.2 Caenorhabditis brenneri | reverse complement strand
CGAAACGCGTGAAAAATAGTACTGGGAAAAAAGCGAAAAAAAGTGAAATGCACTACTTCCACTTCCATAAACAGGTCGAAAATGAGATTTTCAGATATATCTCCAAAAGGATTTTTCTTGTAACTCTGCGTGCTCTATCCGATGGTGTAAAAACATCGAGGACGATTTTTTTGTGACTTCAGTCCTCCTTTAATATAGTCGAAAGTTTTCCAATGAAAAAAAAACAAATCGAATATATTCAATCTTGTTTTTCATTTATAGATAACGAACATCAGTGAAAAAAAACCATTATTTGTCAACTCCATGAAATAGGAAAAATTCATCTGACAAAAAGTCACATGACATACTTCGGAGCTCTACAAGCCTCTCCTGGTGGCTTCCAACTATCTGGTCAGCAGATAGTGAGAAGAAAGGAAAGTTCAAGAGAGTAACTAGAAAACCAAAAAAAAAAACAGGAGAATGATGTTTTCGGAAGGAAAGCAGGTTTCCCCGCCATATTGACAATTTCAGACACTTGAAAAAAATTTCTGTTTCGAATTGTTCTTATTGTTGGGTTTCAAAATTTTTGTTTGGTTAAGACTAATTCCGAACGAGCAATAGTTTTGTTAACAAAAGTAATTTTGGCTGCATCAAACCAAAGAATACAGTGATGTAACTACTGAGAAAATGCAAGAATTCCCTTTAGAAGAACGAGAAATTAGTAAGTTTTTCACTGTTTCTCACCTGTGTTAAGAAAATGTGTGGTGAAATTGATCTCAGTCTTGTTTGCTACAAAAAACATGTCATCAAATGCAACTCGAGAAGCTCCCCGATTTTTCTTGTTTCACATGGTTTTCATAGTTCCGTTTCTTCTCAAAAAGTAATATCAATACAATAGTCGGCTCTTTCCGGTTTTAGTCCAATGGGAAAATCGCTGATCCCATTGGACCAGCTGGTCCCAAAAAAGGACTATGGTCCCATAACAAAAAAACAGGTCTCAAAAAGAACGGTCCCAACACGACTGGTCCCATCTTCAACTCTGTTGCTCCGAGCTTTTTTGAGGTCATTATTCTCAAATTGCTAAAAACAAAGTATCAATGCGTGATTATTAGGAGGTGATTCACGAATAAAAAAATGACACTTGTCTTATGAGGGGTTATGAGGGGTCAAATTAATAGAAAGTAATAACCAATTGACACCGTGTTACTTCAGAATGAAAAATGCAGATACGAGGAACTCGTGCAATACTCTATTCTAACTTCCGTTCCTGTTCGAATGTTTCCAAAAACGTAGAAAAAATAATTTCGTAATATTCAAGTGATGAAAGCTGACAATGAGAAAAAAGTGGTTGGAGAGGTTTCAGGTTTTCAAAAAAATATTTTTTACTAGAAGTTCATTGGACTGTGTTGGTGAAAAAACAAGAAAGAAACAAAGAAGCGTACAGGATTATACAGGACACATGAAGCACTAACTGAGAAATTGGTATTGCAATTTTACCAAAATTCTGAAATAGTTTTTTTTTTCGAAAGTTTATTTCGAAATTAAAACGTATTTCAGAATTTTTCAAGCTCTTAAGGCCGATGTTCAGCGTCAATTATTAAAAAAAAATATTTTTTGACCTACTTCTTTCATTTAACCTTTTCAATTTGCTTTCCCGCCAAAAGGTAGATCAAAACCTCACAACATTTTCTCTCGCCCCTCACCCGTTTCTCCATTATTGATTTTTTCATTTTTCTCATTTTGCTCGTTTTTCAATTGATTTTCTCGAACGAAATCTCCCATTTTTCAGATCCACAATGGCGGATATAATTCCTGAAAAGTTTATACAACTTCATCTGGAGCGACACTACAGACAGAGATCAACCGCCGAATGGGCACTAACTAGTTTAGTATATGTTGTGAATTTATTTCCAATCGAGACGTTTCGGGCTTCCAATAGAGTTTTAAATATATTTGGAACTATGGAAAATCTAACCGGACCTCCCTTGAACTTGGATACTTTGGAAGATTGGTACGTAATGTTGAATGCAAACGTCGGAATCCAGAGAGAACCACAACCCTCGAGGAATCCAGAAGATTCTGATGATTCCGATATTAATGAGCCGGCTGATCTCCCTGTTGCACCAAATGGTTTCTATTCGATTGAGAAAGTGAGAAGGTTTTACACACACCTTGCAGAAGAAGAAATGAAAACAATGAAGAGGAGAGAAGACGAGTTGACTCTCGACGATTTATTAACAATGTGAGTTCGGGATGAGGGGAAACTAGCTGGGATGCTTTTTTTAAATGAACCGACAGTATTTCTGAAACGTGTTCATGATGGATTAAGCCAACCAGATCGGACTTTAGTAAGCCATGCTAGTCGATGCATTTTCGGGTCGATCAGGTCAGAAATGGCCTAGCAGGTCTGCAGGAGAGATCTGTGCTAGGACTTGCGGAAATGCTAACCAGGCTTCTAGCACTCAATTTTCTTTCAACAAATCCCTAACTCATGACTCCAACCAATCAACTCATCATTTCAGAATAAGAATCCGCCATATCGCACGTGAACGAATCTCCAAATACATCAAACTTCCAGTAGATGATATCAAGGTCACCATAGAAAATCGGAAAGTGAAATTTGAAATTCGCTGCTCTAATTGCTGCAATCAAGTTCGGACAATCATTTACCAAGGAAGTGGGGGAAATTATAAGGTATATTTCTCGGATACTGTTTATTTTGAAACACACATCAAATATCAAACATTGGCCGCCAAGGATTTCTTCTTTTTGGTGCAAAATGAGCGAATGATGTTCCGCCATTTAGTTATGGATATGACCTGGCATAGGATCAGAAGAAATAGGTTCAAATATCCATTCATTTCGTTCCATCGGAAAGTTCAAAAGTACCTCCAAACCTTAAATCATCAACTCAATGTGGTTTTCTTTGCAATGAGATTTTTCGAGCGACCTGATGACCCGAGAACCTTTAATCAAGGATTAGCAATGACAATATTACCATTCATCCGACCAGATACTCTGTTAACTCTCCAATTTCGTGTATGGAAGATGTTCAATGAGCCTGATTATTATGTTGATATGAACACTGTCAGTCAAACGGAGCAATGGAGAGCATGTCTGAAATTGGATCTTTGGTGTGAAAGGATTCGTATTCAAGACTACAGTATACTGACAGGCTTCGATATGGTGAGACTGCTGAATTTGCCCCAGGAAGACTTGGATAAACTCGTACTAGTAGGTTTTTTGGTGCTTGAACATAATTCAGTTTCAAGTTTTAGGCATATGCAAATTTCATCTCACCTCCCGGAGACCCCTGGGATCAATTTTGGTACACGGATATTTTCGTGAGGGAGACTGATTTCAAACGGATAGATTTCAATGAAATCATTCGACGAGTTGTTCCAAAAGATAAACGGCTTGCGTTTTATGCCAAGAAACAACTTTTTAAAGATTTCGGAGAGTTGAGATGGAAAATTCGTATTGGAAGAAAAATAATGGAAGCTATTAGACCGGATAGACGGAATTAATTTGATTATTTCTTCGTTTATTTTAATTATTTTTTGAATATATTATTAATTTAATAAAGTTGAAATACAACTAAAGTTCTTTTTCTAGTTTTTCGATCTTATCAAATAATGACAGTCCGGAACAATATAATCGATACATTCTGATTACCATCTGAAGCACAGAAAAAACTTTAAAAGTTTAAAAATTATGAGCATCTACAAACACCTAGCAGAATATAATTTTCAGATTTTCAAAACCGATTGAAACAGGAAAATACGTAAACAGTATACTGACAGTTCCGTTGCAATTTGTTTGTTTTTGCAGTTTGAAAAATAAATTTTGTAGACAAATTATCTTAATCAATAATGTATTTGTATCACTAAAAAATGGTTTAGAAAACAACTTCTGTTATAGCATGCAGATAAACCCGCAACACCAATTGGTCAACTATTAAGTCAGTCATTGTCAGATGCGTCTATCTTTATTGTCTTTCACATTCTTTGAATTCTTCAATTCAAAGCGGAATTCCAGTGAAAAAAAAAACCGAAGAGTTCTGCAATAATTCTCAACTTTCATCGTTACTCATCTCCAAAACATTTTTTGCGGTTTTGAAATGTCTTGAACAAGAAAGGATAATGAAATGGAATGTTCGCAACATTTCATTTACACTGTTGTTTTTGCTCAAAATAATTACAGTTTCAATAGTTTGTTATTCCTAAAACCTATTCGAGTTCCTAGTTGATTGAACTTGAGTCAAAGATACTTATAAAACCAGCAATACTTTTTCAACTGTGCTAGTTCTGTTGTTAGTGTATCGTTAAAATTTTTATGAAGGCTCACATTTTATTTTTATTTTTCCAAAAGTGATTCAATGAATTTATAGGTTAGAAAGGTTCATTGTATTGAATTTCAGTGAAAACTATTTCTATCTGGTTATTCAGAAAAAAGGTTGATCTTAGTAGATAACGTTATTCACACACCCAAAATCAGGCACGCCAATTCTTGTAACCACGAGGAATTTGTTTTTCAAAATTAAAAAAAAAACGTGAAACTGAAAAAATTTGGATTCCCTTCTATTCCTACGTTTTCCCCCCAAACAATATTCCCCGTGAACTCTCTACTCCCTTATCACAAAGTTCAATCTTTCCCCACAATTTTCGAAAAACAGAACCTTCGAAATTCAGTTTCAAAGTTTACTTTGTCAATCTCCATTCTCTGTGATTGAAGGAGAAAAATCGATACAATGTGAGTTTTCTTTTTTTTTTTAATTGTTGCTGGTTTGTGAAGACAGCAACAAATGAAAACTTAATCTCATTTTGATACTTTATTGAAACTGTAAATTTTGCGGGTATTCTAACAAAACTATATAGACTTCGTCTTTTTTCAACACCTCTCAGAAACAGCAAGTTTTTTTTTCAGAAAAATGGAATTCGGAGCCGCCAACGCGTACAATAAAATTGACGAGAAAGTGGAGATGACTCTGAAAGAGGCGGCTGAAGTGCTCAAACAGTTGGAGGCCAACAAAAATGAGAAGTCTGTTTTTTCAGGTGAGGAAGTCCCCAATTGTGTATTTTAGAAACAAAACTCATAAATGAGGTTCTTGAAACATAGACATTTTCTGCTATACACGTACACTAACCCAAACTATACTGTTTCTCTACTGTCACAAGTCCCTTTACAATTTGAAATTTTCGATGCTGTCATTGTTTCCCTTGCAGTCCACTCGAGCAGCTCCTACGAATCTCGTAAAACCATCTCCATCGGTTCCACTCATCACTCATCTGATCAACAGCCGAGAGCCACGATTCGCACCCCTAAGGACACTCAGCAGGCGTCTCGTAGTTTGTCAGTTCCTTTTTATCAGTTTTAATTCATTCAGCCGTAGTTTATTTTCAGATTCTTCCCGGAAGCCAAAATCAATTCCAAGCCGACATCGCTGATGTACTCCACTTCGAACTCCGGAACCACTGATGTCAGTTCTATTGATCCGGTCACTCCAACTCCAGATTCGTGAGTCATCTTTGCTCTTATCCTGGAGTTAATCCGAGTTGTTTAGGCTTTTCCCGGAAGCCATCTACATTCCAGCTGGCACCAAGTCTTCGGAGATCAAGGTAACATAAAAACCATTGGCTTATGATCGCATCAATTTCTTAGTATTCTTTATTCCTTTCTCAAGTTTCGGAAACCGTGAAACTTTTTTTCTACCCAACCCTTTTTTAGCATAGATTTTTGACCATAGTTTTCCGTTTCCAGATGCTGGATCGGCTCCTCGGTCTCATCTCGTGAATCGGTTCGTGCCGTCAAGACTACAGGACACGGTTGTCACATGCAAAAGTTGGCTGTCGAACCGTTGGAGGATATCAGACAGTTGTGAGTTTCGGGAGTCTGGGCGGAGTAGGGTTTAGTTCCTGAGTTGAAAAAACATATCTAGGCAGAGTTTACTGTTTTCAAAAGTTTATGAAACTGTAGATTTATTTTTACTAGCAATCCGTGACGAATTTGGGTAACTATTCTTCCAAGTTGAACACAATTTGCAAATGAAAATCGAATTTTCCTAATCAGTCATTGCTGTTCCAAAACTATTTTTTTTTCACATGAATGGTCAAAAGAAATATTGGTTTCTTTACCGTAAAATCACACTTCAATTCAATTTTGCGGCATTTCAACGTATTGAAGCGCGTTTTTTTCCTGTGAATAACCACATTAAGGAAACTAAATTAGCTAGATTTCAACGATTCCACCCTCTTTTACACGCCCTAATTTCTAGAAAATGCCGTGGACTCCCGAAATCCAAGCCCGATAGCCTCTTCCCAAAGGCCACCTATCAATCTGGACCTGAGAAGATTCTGGCGGTAAGCACCCCTCTCTTTTTTCGAAGTACCTATTCCTGACCCCAATAATTAATTTTAGATCTCCCCGGTGACCTCTTCGATCGTTACAACTGACAAATCGTGTAACTTGACCACCACCACCACTACCAATTCTTCCAATCTTGACGTCCCGCCAATGGAGTTTTTCTCGGCCGATGGACGTATTAAGATGATGCTTCAGGTTCAATTTGCCTTGTAATTCTAGGAATCACTATGTTTTTTACAGCCAGTCACTGAAAAAACTTTAAAAAAGCAGCCAAAGGCGGCTCCTGCCACTGAAGAGTACACAGTTCCCAAGCAGTTGCAATCGAGTACTCGCTTGAAGACTATTGATAATCCACGTGCCAAATTCTCCACCAACTTCACAATCTTTGACAATTCGATCGATTTGTCGGGAATATTCAATGGAAATTCGATGAAAAAGCGGGATTTGTCGAAATTGGTGATTAACGGGAAATCGTATTCGACATAAATCGCAAAGTTTACTCGTGAAACCCGTAACTATAACAATGAAGTGCATCTAATTTTGGATTACTGTAATGAATCGGGTCAAATCAGCCGGATTGGTCAATACCAATGAGGCTTATTATGATAAAGGGTATCTTCAAAACCAGTTGTCATGCATGTTGAATAAAAACTTTTTATGTGTCATTAAAATTTAATTGGTTCATATTTTTCATGTTGCTTTTATCAAAGTTATAAAACTGAAATCTTCGATTCCGTTTTTCTTCCAATTTTCAGTTTCCATCAGGTTTTTTATTGATGTGTCAGTTATTGAATCAGTGCCATCATTTCCAAGTCGTCTCCCAGTCATTCTCCAATTTTTTCCTCAAGGATACGGTCACGTGGCGCCTGAAACATTTGAATGTCGCCTGTTAATAATCTGTTTTTCTAACGATTGCTGATCTAGGAATGTTCTTGACAAAATTTCTAAAATATCTTCTGACAATGGCCAGAAGATTCGCATATTACCTTGTGAAACTGTTTCAAACAGCCAAGAAGAGAAAAGCGGTAAGTTGTCATTTTGATGCTTTGGGTGTAATTAAAATTGGTTTCTAGAAGTCCCAAAAAACAAGTCCAATGCAACCGGATTCGGAACGGTCAGAAGTGTGGAATACTGGGAAGGAAATGAAAGAAATGAGTATGAGAACAGCGAGGGAGCCAGGAGAGGAAGAGGAGAAACAAGGGGATGGAGTGGAGGATGAAGAAGAAGAGGAGGAAGAGAAGAATGAGGAGCCGAGGTAGGAAATGATAGAAAACTAGCTGAAGGAAAAGTAGTGCTATTCAAGTTCTTCTCATTAAACAAAAAAATCCTTGTTTGACGAATTCAACCACCAAATATCCACTATTTCAAAATATTTATAAATTCATCTCCTCTTCTGCCTTCATCAGTCAGTTTCTATCCTATCCAGAAAAACCGAAGAATCCATAGCTCTGGGTATCACATTCACTTGTTATCTTCTGGCTGGAGCCAAGATTCTGTCAGTTTACGAGCCGGAAATGGATTTCTTCAAGGCACTCTACTTCAACTTTGTGACATTGACCACTATTGGATTGGGAGATTTCGTGCCGAATAGGTAAAAATTACTGGAATCATCACACAGCCATAGTGCCAGCATTGTCATAAGAACCTTATGTATCACTTATCAGAAGCAGTAGATTTTGGCATTAGAGAACTTATTGGATTTTATTATCAAAAAAATCCGTGATTTATACATCAATGTTATGAAACTGAGATTTTCTCTCCATTCTAACTGTAGAATTTCAGTTTCGACTACCTTTTCATCACATTGATCTACATTGGAATTGGCCTCGCTTTGACCACAATGGCAATTGAAATTGCAGCAGATCTTCTGAAAAAACTTCATTATATTGGGAGAAAAATGGAGAATGTTGGACAGGCAGTGGTCTGGTTTGGTGGAAAAAAGTGAGTTGTTTCCCTCAACAATGAAATCACAGAACCGTCGAAGTTTGTAAAGTTAGCCAAACATGAGTTTGATGAAGCAGGTTTTTTTTCAAGAGTCAGAATTTACTATTCAAACAATGAAAACGAATTATTGTGTGAAGTTTTGAAACTTTCGTGAAACGTCAATTCTTAAACTTGATCATCTTGCAGAATGACAATGAAATCTCTTGTGAAACACTTGGGAGATCAATTCAATATCTCTGAAGAAGAACTTGCAAATTTCGATATGTCAGCATCTGTAAAACTTTTGGAAACTAATACAGTTTCTGTGAAGTATTATAAAATTCGTAATCATCAAATATTCAGTTACGACTCAATTTGCTTTTCAGAAACCTCCCACGCCTCCAGTGGTATTCCGTGAACGTGCATTCAGCTACAGTAACCTTCGAAAATCCAGTGAAAGTGCTCTGAAATATGTGGATGATAATCGAGTGAGCAAGATGACTGAGCCTACTGTATCTACAGTAATCCTACATGAAACCACACGGACAATTGACACTCTGCACAACTTGGCAAATGCAATTAGGAGAGATCCATCGGTAAGAGAAGATAAAGGAATCACTGTTAAAAAAGAGAATTCCAGATCCCCCGCCTGGACCTCGATGTACACTATCTAACCGACATGTCTGCCCCAACTTCATTCGAAGAGCACTATCTTCGAACTTATACATATAATCGTAAACAATAATATAGCAATGATTTTGAAATAAAACAAATTCAATGAATACTCACTCATGAATATATCAGAGAGTTATGAATGTTTCGAAGCAGAAAATTTTTTATGAAAATGCAATTGAAAAAAAGTTTCCGAGTTGACATTGTGCTGGCCAATCAGGAACTCTGAATCAGCAATCTATAGAGACGAGGAATTAATCAAACGATCATAGTTCATAATCTCACCGGAAAACTGAATCAAAAATTCAAACAGGCAAAACTCCTGAAATAGGTGTATTTTTAGTAAAAATGAGCTAAAAACACATGAAGCTTCCCGCAAGTATTGCCTCTCAGTTCACACTGATGAAGGACAAATATCGAATGGGTTAATATTTGGAATGTAGTTTTCATCAAAGTTGTGAAAATTCGATTTTTTCGATTTTCTCTGTTTCCAACAGGTTCTTTATTGGATAGTCAGTTATTGAATCAGTATTTGTCTTACAATGGCCAGAAGATTTGCATATTTCCTAGTTAAACTGTTTCAGACTGCCAAGAAGAGAACAGCTGTAAGTTGTAATTTTTATTCTACGTTGTTCATTTTTGCTTTCTAGAAATCTCAAAAAACGAGTCCGATGCAATCGGATTCGGAAAGGTCAGAAGTGTGGAATACCGGGAAGGAAATGAAAGAAATCAGCATGAGAACTGCAAGGGAGCCAGGAGAGGAAGAAGAGAAGGGGAAGGAGTGGAAGATGAAGAAGAGGAAGAGAAGAATGAGGAACCGAGGTAGGAAATGATAGAAAACTAGCTGAAGGAAAAGTAGTGCTATTCAAGTTCTTCTCATAAAACAGAAAAATCCTTGTTTCGACGAAATTTATCACCAAAACTTTACTATTTCGAAATACTCATAAATCAGTTTTTCACAATACCATCAGTAATTGTATGATGTCTTTTTCAGGAAAACCGAAGAATCCATTGCATTGGGTATCACATTCACTTGCTATCTTCTGGCTGGAGCCAAGATTCTGTCAGCTTACGAGCCGGAAATGGATTTCTTCAAGGCACTCTACTTCAATTTTGTCACATTGACCACTATTGGATTGGGAGACTTCGTACCGAAGAGGTAGGCATCACAGTTTTTTTTTAAGTTCAAGATGTTTACAATAACCCATTATTGTCGATAGGGAAGTGAATTAACACTATTCAGAAACAGAAATTAATTTCAAATGAACACCAAACCGAATTGAAACAAAATATCTGCGATGCTTGTACATAACTAATTTGAGACTGAGATTTTCTCTCCATTCTAACTGTAGAATTTCAGTTTCGACTATCTTTTCATCACATTGATCTACATTGGAATTGGCCTCGCTTTGACCACAATGGCAATTGAAATTGCAGCAGATCTACTGAAAAAGCTTCATTATATTGGAAGAAAAATGGAGAATGTTGGACAGGCAGTGGTCTGGTTCGGAGGAAAGAAGTGAGTTATTTTATTTGGAACCACGCATTGTTCAATTTTGTGGAGTTAGCCAAACATGAGTTTGATGAAACAGGTTTTTGAAAAGCCGAGTTTTCAATTCGCGCAATGAAAACGAATTTTCATGCGAACTTTCGATTCTTATGTGAAACATCAATGCTTAAAATTGATTATCTTGCAGAATGACCATGAAATCTCTTGTGAAACATTTGGGAGATCAATTCAATATCCCAGAAGAAGAACTAGCGAATTTCGATATGTCAGCATTTGTGGATAATGCGATTAAAGTGGAAAAAGGAGAGATTGCCACGTTGAGAGTGAGTTTTAAGCTAACGTGTGAACATCACATTCGAAAACTATGATGAATAATAGAGGAGTAGGAACAGTCAAATTTTGGAAATTAATACGGTTTCTGTAAAATATTATGGAATCCATCATCCTCAAATATTAATTTTGGAAACATCCATTTTTCAGAAACCACCCACCCCTCCAGTTGTATTCCGTGAACGTGCATTCAGCTACAGTAATCTCCGAAAGTCTAGTGAAAGTGCTCTGAAATATGTGGATGATAATCGAGTGAGCAAGATGACTGAGCCTACTGTATCTACAGTAATCCTACATGAAACGACGAGAACAATTGACACATTGCACAATCTGGCAAATGAAATTAGGAGGGATCCTTTGGCAATGGAACAATTAGAGATTATTCATTCAGAATTTAAATTCAGCTTCCCCGCCTGGACCTTGATGTTCACTATTTGACTGACATGTGCTCCAACATCTTTCGATGAGCACTATCTTTGTACTTATACATATAATCGTAAACAATAATATAGTCGTGATTTCGGAATAAAATATTTTAATACAAAATAAAATCAAAAAACCACTCGCTCATAAAAATGTCAGAGAGTTATGAATGTTTCAAAACAGTATTTTGAAAAAATTGCAATTGAAAAAGTTTCCGAGTTGGCATGGTGCTGGCCATTCATAAACTCTAAATCAGAAAGTTGCAGAGGTAAATAAGTAATTGAATGCTGATAGTTCTTGCAATCTCATCGAATCAAAATAATATAATGAAAGGTAATCTCATCGAGAGAATGAAACAGGAATCACACCAGACAAAACGTGGTAATTATGTTTTTTTCCTTATAGAAATCAACTAAAAAAGCATGGAGCTTTCCGCAAATATTGCCTCTCAGCTCAAAGTGGGACTAATAAAAAAATCAGGTAGTCATAGTTTTGAAATGAATAGTTTGATACGGAGTAATGCAAATGAACTAAATCATATTATAGTCAAGATTTATATGCAATTAGTGAAATAGAAAATTTGAAAAAAGAAAAAGCATCACAGCTTTCCCAATCGTGTCCAAATTGTGAGAGAATTTAGAACTCATCTTACGACTGCTGATATCTGACCTTTATGAAATGGAATAATTTTATCAAAACTAATTAGGTTTTGAATGGCTCATAAGTTTGTGTTGTATTCAAGAAGAATGAATCGGAATCAAATCTTCAGAACTCTTTATAACATTTCAATGAAACCGTGAAAATTTGAATATATTTTACTCTCACAAAATCATCATTTCACTGATTTCGTGGTCAAACACATGGTTTTAGAAAAAAATGTAATAAAAAAATTTCACAGTTCCACTATTGTTATGAAAACGTAAAGTTTGAATATGAACCACTCGATGTGTCAGTGGCATTATTGAAATTTCTGTCCTCCTCGAATATGATGATGTGATAATCAAGGTAAAGTTCATTAGCTACCTATTCCCACGCCACAACTCTCTTTATCCGTGTTGCCCTGATAGCTGGAGTTGCCATCTACACAGTCTTTGGAGCACATTCAATGCAATGGTTAAAGTCACCGGATTGAGTGTTAGTTATAACCAGATCCTGAACCTGGAGAAGTATATATTTTCAGTCGTGCTACATTCAAACGAGACGTTCCAGCCTTACCACCACCTCCACCTATCACTGGGCTTCCTGATAGAGTCACCAGAGTCTATTTGGGTGAGGAACTGGCTCTCCTGGATCCGGCGGTGAGTTTTTGATGAGTTTTGTGTTTTAAGAAGTCATTTTAACAGCTCTCGAAAAATTTGATTCAATGTTCTCTCCGATTTTTCTCATATTCACGAATGCCTCGGGCGAACGATACTCACCTTATTTCATGAGACACAATGTGATTCATACAGTTTTGAGCATCTGAATATTGAGAACATTGATAGATGCTATGCAGAATCTAACGTTCGAAATCCAGTTGAATTTGGAGGACCAATTAAGAAGAAAACGAAGAAAAAGGAAGAGAAGAAGGAAGAAGTTGATGAAGGACCACCGCCAGAGAAGTGGTCAATTGGGAATTCTGTGATTTTTGCGTTTACGGTTATTACGACCATTGGTGAGTTTATTTGAAATAGTGCATTCCGTCAGTGGAGTGATCAATAGAATACATTCCCAAAAACTCGAATAATGCTCCAGTGTGTGCAGACTTATTAGAATTAGCAGGTTAGAACTGGCTCCGTATAAGTGCCAAACAAGATACGCTCGCGCTGGTTCAGGCTGAATCGAGTCAAACAAGCCACACTGGTCATTTCTAATGCGGCCTCTAGTAATAAAGTGTGACTTTAAGAACAGTAGCCATCTTATTATTCTAAAACACCTTTTCTGTGTGTTTGTCATGGAGTGAGTCCGTGACACGCTGTAGCTCTGTTCATTTCAACCCGATTTTCTTTGGGTTTTCACATAACGAAAGAGCTCGATTCAATAGTTATGCCCGTCTTTTTCATTTTTCATTTTGAGCTCCGGGGAGTTCTGTGCTTAGATAGGGCTCACAAAGGCCTCCCGCGACTAAGTGTCCAACACTAGAAAAGAGAAGGGCGAGTAGGCCATCGCCGACCTCGATCGCTGTCGGCTGCGCGAAAAGAGAAAAAGAGGAAGCTCCGCCCCCTTGCCGGTTCAATTACCCACGTTTGAGGTGAAACTCGGGATTGGGTTGGAATAAATGGGATGAAAACCCCATATTCTGAATCCCCTCATCGAGGGGAGAAAGAATATCGAAAGAAAATTTGGAAAAAACAAAGTTTGAGAATTTTACACAGCGTTGAAATTGGGTTCGGTTCTCAAATGCGGTCAATATTTTTTTCATTCTCAAAATGAGTTGGGAGTTTGACTGGAAAGGTCGTATGCAGACCAAAATTAACCAACCGAGTGTAAGCAGACCAAACAAGAAGGATTGGGTAACGCAGAATTATGACTAACCAGACCAACAAGGGAATCGGGCCTCAGCAGATCATACGGGCAAAGGCAGAACAAAAAATGCTAAAAAAAATCTAATGCAGACCAAAAGGGGAATAATTTGCCTACTTCATCAGGGAAAGATCCTATTTCCACATTTTTCAGCGCGAAAAATTAGTTTTTTTTATAGAAACTTTCTTTCCATCGATTTTGCTCAAGCCTCTGCTTCTCCGCCATTTTATTTTTCACCTTCGGGAAAAAATCAACTTTTCGATTTTTATGTGATGTCACGCACTCCATTAGGGCTAACCCTATTTTACCCGTTACCTCTCCAATATCTCAGTCCTCCGCCTAAAAATTTGAAAATTTAAAAAGTGATGAATCAGTTTTGGGAATGGGAAGCGAGCGGCGAAGCCGCTAGCCATTGAGGAGCGCAGCGACGAATGAAAGGAGGTGAGCCGCCGTTCGGCGGCGCCACCGACTGGTGTATGTTGGATTACAAACTTTCCATTAAAAATGTTGAAGTGGTATTGGTTCATATTTTCGATGTTGTTTCTATCAAAGTTGTGAAACTGAAAAACTCAATTTCACTTCATACTTTCCCTGTTTCAACGTGTTTATTTATTGATTGAGTAGTTATTGAAATAGTCGAAGCGTACACTGTGTGGGTCAACCATAATTCATTATCACTGTCAAATGCGTTTATTTCCAGGATACGGTCACGTGGCACCTGAAACATTCGAAGGCCGCCTATTCCTAATCTGCTATGGTGTCATTGGTGTCCCATTCACTCTTCTGACAATTGCTGACTTGGGAATGTTCTTGACAAAATTCCTGAAATATCTTCTGACAATGGCCAGAAGATTCGCATACTTCCTTGTGAAACTGTTTCAAACTGCCAAGAAGAGAAGAGCTGTAAGTTGTAAGTTTGATACTCCGAATTTTTTCTTTGTTTCTAGAAATCCCAGAAAACGAGTCCCATGCAACCGGAATCGGAACGGTCAGAAGTGCGGAATACGGGGAAAGAAATGAAAGAAATGAGTATGAGAACAGCCAGAGAACCAGGAGAGGGAGAGGAGAAGCAAGAAGATGGAGAAGAGGAAGAAGAAGAGGAAGAAGAGAAGAATGAGGAACCAAGGTGGGGATTCATGGACATCGTTGGTAAACCGGAAATTACTTTTGGGCAGGATCTAGAAACTGTAATTATTCGAGAAATTTTCCGTTTTTATCCAGCAGGTAGCCAAAAATTCAATATTTCAAAAAGTTCATAAATGAACTTCCTTTTTTGCTTTCTTCAGTAGTTTCCTTTTTCCATAAGAAGAAAGATTCAGAAAAATATATCCTAGAAACTTTAAAATCGCCCTATATCTTATGATGATATGTCCCTTTCCGGAATACATGAGCTATCAAAATCATGCTGAGGGCACAACAGAACTTCTAGTTTTGACGAAATTGATCCACAAAACTTCACTATTTCAAAATATTCATAAATCCATCTACGCTTCTGCCTTTATCAGTAACTCTCGAATGCTTTACAGAAAAGCAGAAGAATCCATCGCTTTGGGTATCACATTCACTTGTTATCTTCTGGCTGGAGCCAAGATTCTGTCCGTTTACGAGCCGGAAATGGATTTCTTCAAGGCACTCTACTTCAATTTTGTCACATTGACTACAATTGGATTGGGTGATTTTGTGCCGAAGAGGTAAGAATCAACTGAAATATTTACACAGACGTAGTGCCAGCACTGTCATAAGAACCTTATGTATCACTTGTTCGAAACAGTGGATTTTGGTATTGGAGAACTTATTGGATTTAAATGTATATAACTATTATCAGAGGAAAAAATCCGCGATTCATACATCGATGTTATGAAACTGAGATTTTCCCTCCCATTCTAACAGAAGAATTTCAGTTTTGACTACCTATTCATCACATTGATCTACATTGGAATTGGCCTCGCTTTGACCACAATGGCAATTGAAATTGCAGCAGATCTACTGAAAAAACTTCATTATATCGGAAGAAAAATGGAGAATGTTGGACAGGCAGTGGTCTGGTTTGGTGGAAAGAAGTGAGTTCATACATTTGAAAACCCAGGATTGTTGAATTTTGTAAAGTTAGCCAAACATGAGTTTGATGAAGCAGATTTTTTTGAAGAGCCAGACTTTTACTCCCGAACAATGAAAACAAATAATTATGTGAACTTATGCGAACTTTTTGAAACTACAATTTTTCAAGGTATTTTCAGAATGACAATGAAATCTCTCGTGAAACACTTGGGAGATCAATTCAATATCCCTGAAGAAGAACTAGCGAATTTCGATATGTCAGCATTTGTGGATAATGCAATTAAAGTGGAAAAAGGAGAGATTGCCACGTTGAGAGTGAGTTTTGAGCTAACGTTTTATCATCATAATCGAAAAATATGATAAATAATAGAGAAGCGGTAACAGTAAAATTTTTGAAAACTAATATAGTTTCTGTGAAGTATTATAGAATTCATCATCTTCAAATGTTTAGTAACACTCCCAATTTATCTTCAGAAACCACCCACCCCTCCAGTTGTATTCCGTGAACGTGCATTCAGCTACAGTAACCTCCGAAAATCCAGTGAAAGTGCTCTGAAATATGTGGATGATAATCGAGTGAGCAAGATGACTGAGCCTACTGTATCTACAGTAATCCTACATGAAACGACGAGAACAATTGACACATTGCACAATCTGGCAAATGAAATTAGGAGGGATCCTTTGGCAATGGAACAATTAGAGATTATTCATTCAGAATTTAAATTCAGCTTCCCCGCCTGGACCTTGATGTGCATTATCTCACTGACATGTCTGCTCCAACATCTTTCGAGGAGCATTATCTTCGAACATATACATATAATCGTAAACAATAATATAGCAATAATTTCTAAATGAAAGTTTTTGAACTTATTGAACTGGGAAAAAAAAACTATCTCATGCTAAAAGTCATAAGATTATGAATGCTTCGAAACAGCATAATTTGAAAAGAATTTGAAAGTAAAAACCTATTCGATCATGCGTGGTTATAGCCATTTTACAACAGTCAATGGACAACAGTCAATGGCTCGAATAAATATTCATATTATAATTCACATATTTATGAACATACTGAAACATATTACTGCGAGAATTAAGATTTTCTAATTTATAAGTCGTACTAGTCATCCGTGGCTTCTTGAAATGGAGAAAATTAGAGGAGAAGCTTGAGAATGAAATAGTGCATTATCGCTTAAAAAACTGGATTTCGATTGGGCTAAAAAAGGCATGCTAGTTCTTCCAATAGAAACCATCTCGTAAAAGCTTCGAGCTTTCATTAAATCTAGTTTCTCAGTTTATATGATGACCTGTAAATGACACATTACTAACTGAACATTTCTGTTCTGGGTTTTTTACTAGGAAATCGAAACAGCAAATTCAGAAATATGAAGGAACTTTATTTGGCAAACTTGTTTTTCTTTTCAAATTCAAAATACATTTCCGCTGTTTCAGTAAGTGAGTGAATCCGAACAAAACGAATGAAGTGCACTAATTCGAGAAAAGTTATCAGAAGTATCTATAATGCGAATACGACACTATTTCCAAATTTTATCTGGGTCTTTTCGAAAGAATTTAGTTTTATGAAGGATAGTTGTCCAGTTGCATTACTAGAAACTAACAGATGAAGTGAATCTGTAACTCTTTGGATTGGGTGGTCTCGTTTTTTCTGTTTCTGAAAATTTAAAAGAGCGACAAAGATGATATAGTGCCGTTAAGGGTGACATAGTTCTTCAGTATTTTTAATCAAGCATTATCATTAATTTGCACGAAGCACCACTAACAGAAGAAAAAACTTGATTTGTTTGTTCAAATATAATTTTTGCGGTTTCAGTAAGCTTATTTTGACGAATCGTTTGAAATGCACTAATTAGAGAGAAAACCTGGCATCGATGTTATTTGGCTGAATATTCGAATTAGCTAAACCTACGTAACTGGACCGACAGCAAACTTTGAAAATGAAGCACAATGAAGCATTTGAAAGCTTCAAAAGCTCATAATGCTTCATTTCTTCATTTTTCACGCGGAACCCTACTAAAGACATTTGAAACTAGTACAAAGGAAGAGGAGCAATAATCTATTCAGTTAACTTGAAACAAACTAATAACAGTGAAACTGAAACTTTTTTATTGAAAAATTTTCTTTTTTTTGTTTCAGTGAAGTTACAAGTGTGACAAAGCTGAGTTAGTGCCATTAGTTGAAATGTTGTCTTACCGTTGAAATCATTATGTGTATACCGCGCAATGTCTCATTCGTTGAATTGGAAGATATATTAGCTTCATGAAACAGAAGTTTATCACGACGATTATGATTTACCTGCCTTCGAGAATCAATTAACAAGTAGTGCTTTGAGTATTCGGTAAATATATTTGTTTACATAGTTATGAGAGAATAAAACTCCTGACTTACCTGTACTAGATGGAACATGGAATATTTTTGCAGACTTTCACGTGTGCTAAACGTATTAGCATCTTTTTGTGTAGGAAACAATACAAGTGAGAGTGAAACCGCTTCCAAGCAAAAGGAAGATACCACTCTTCGCTTATCTGTTATAGATGGAACACGAAACTTTTCAGAAAATCCTTTCCGTGTTTCCATGATTTTATAACCTCACATGATGGAATGTTCTCCAATGAAGAATACGAATGGAATATATTGAATCAAATTTGCTTGTTGTTGTGAACGAAGATCACGGAAAAAAACCTTTACTTCTCAACTTCAAGAAACAGGAAAATTTCGTCTGACATGCTTCTACAAGCCTCTCCTATGCGGTCTAACTATCGGGACAGCAGATAGTTAGAATCTTAAGAAAGGAAAGTTCAAGAAAATAGCTGAAAAACCGAGAAAAAAGGCGGAGAAAGGTGTTTTGGAAGGTGAAGCAGGCTACTGAGCCAAATTGATGAAATCATTCAATTGAAAAAATTCCTGTTTCAAATTGTTCTTATTGTTGGTTCTCAAAACTTCCGTTTGGCTTAGTCTAATTTCGACGAGCAATAGTTTTGTTAACAGAAATTTCTTCGGTCACCCAAAACACAGAAAACAGTAGATAAAAGAACTGCAGAGAAAATGCAAGAACTCTCTTTAGAAGCCCGAGGAATCAGTAATTTTTCTACTGTTTCTCATCTGTGTGAAGAAAACGTCTGATAGATCTTGCTAATTTGATCTATCTACAAGAAACAAGTCACTGGATACACCTCGAAAATTTCCCAATTTTTTTTTTGTTTCGCATGGTTTCCATTTTCTTATCAAAACGTGATACGAATCCATTATTCATCAAGATAATTTGTCTACAAACTTTATTTTCCAAACTGCAAAAACAAAGAAATTGCAGCGGAGCCTAGTTTACGTATTTTCCTGTTTCAATCGGTTATCAAAATCTGTAAATTATATTCTGCTAGGTTTCCGGATCAGCTATTGATTTTTCAGGATTTTTAATGTTTGTTCACTGTCTCAGATGATTATCAAAATGTGTCGTTTCGATTTTTCCGGACTGTCATCTCTCTACTATTCACAAAATCTCAAGTGTTTTCTTCAGTGTTCTTACATTTTCACTATTCTTCAAAAGAAATTTTGACCCTGTTAGTTGTATTCCAACTTTATTAAATTCATAATACATTCAAAAAATAATTAAAATAAACGAAGAAATAATCAAATTAGTTCCGTCTCTCCGGTCTAGAAGCTTCCTTTATTTTTCTTCCAATACGAATTCTCCAACTCAACACTCCGAAACTTCTAGAAAGTTGTTTCTTGGCATAAAGCGCAAGCTGTTTATCTTTTGGAACAACTCGTCGAATGATTTCATTGTATTCTGTCCGTAAAGTGTCCCTCACCCAAATATCCGTGTACCAAAATTGATTCCAGGGGTCTCCGGGTGGTAAGATGAAATTTGCATATGCCTAAAATTCAAAAAATAATTATATTTTTGAGCATCAAAAAACCTACTAGTACGAGTTTATCCTTGTCTTCCTGTGGCAAATTCAGCAGTCTCACGATATCGAAGTCTGTCAGTATACTGTAGTCTTGAATACGAATCCTTTCACACCAAAGATCCAATATCCGACATGCTCTCCATTGCTCCGTTTGACTGACAGTGTTCATATTAACATAATAATCAGGCTCATTGAACATCTTCCATACACGAAATTTGAGAATTAACAGAGTATCTGGCCGGATGAATGGTAATATTGTCATTGCTAATCCTTGATTAAAGGTTCTCGGGTCATCAGGTCGCTCGAAAAATCTCATGGAGAAGAAAACAACATTGAGTTGATGATTTAAAGTTTGGAGGTACTTTTGAACTTTCCGATGGAACGAAATGAATGGATATTGATACTTATTTATTCTGATCCTATGCCAGGTCATATCCATAGCTAAATGGCGGAACATCATTCGCTCATTTTGCACCAAAAAGAAGAAATCCTTGGCGGCCAATGTTTGATATTTGATGTGTGTTTCATAATAAACAGCGTTCGAGAAATATACCTTATAATTTCCCCTACTTCCTTGGTAAGTGATTGTCCGAACTTGATTGAACCTGGTGCAGCGAATTTCGAATTTCACTTCCCGATTATCTATGGTGACCTTGATACCATCCACTGGAAGTTTGATGTATTTGGAGATTCGTTCACGTGCGATATGGCGGATTCTTATTCTGAAATGATGAGTTTATTGGTTGGAGTCATGAGTTAGGGATTTGTTGAAAGAAAATTGAGTGCTAGAAGCCTGGTTAGCATTCCCGCAAGTCCTAGCACAGATCTCTCCTGCTCAGACCTGCTAGGCCATTTCTGATCGCCCCGAAAATGCATCGACTAGCATGGCTTACTAAAGTCCGATCTGGTTGAAAAAGGTCCGGCTCAGCCCGGTTCAGTCCGTCCCAGTCCGCGCCAACCTGGCCCAGCCCAAATTAGTCTGAATTAGTCAGACCTAGTTTGCAAAAATCCTATTCTAGACCAGCCCGTCCTACTAGATCTACTCCCCTTTAGACTGACTTGCCCCCCACTCCGACCCGGCTTAATCCACCATGAACACGTTTCAGAAATACTGTCGGTTCATTAAAAAAAAGCATCCCAGCTACTTTCCCCTCCTCCCAAACTCACATTGTCAATAAATCGTCGAGAGTCAACTCGTCCTCTCTCTTCTTCATTTCTTTCATTTCTTCTTCTGCAAGGTGTGTGTACAACCTTCTCACTTTCTCAATCGAATAGATATCATTTGGTGCAACAGGGAAATCAGCCGGCTCATTAATATCGGAATCATCAGAATCTTCTGGATTCCTCGAGGGTTGCGGTTCTCTCTGGATTCCGACGTTTGCATTCAACATTACGTACCAATCTTCCAAAGTATCCAAGTTCAAGAGGGATCCGGCTAGATTTTCGAATGTTCCAAATAGAGTTAAAACTTTATTGGAAGCCCGAAACTTCTCGATTGGAAAGAAATTCACATAAGCTACCAAACTAGTTAGTGCTTGTTCGGCGGTTGATCTCAGTCTGTAGTGTCGCTCCAGATAAAGTTGTATAAACTTTTCAGGAATTATTGATTGATCCGCCATTGTGGATCTGAAAAATGGGAGATTTCGTTTGGGAGAATCAATTGAAAAATAAGCAAAAAGTGAAAAGAATGAAAGAATCGATAATGCAGAAACAGGAGATAGGCGAGAGAAAAATGTTATGAGGTTTTGATCTACCTTTTGGCGGGAGAGCAAACTAAAAAAGTGAAAGGAAAGAAGTAGGTCAAAAATCTTTTCAAAAAATAATTGACGCTGAAAATCGACTTGTGAGAGCTTGAAATCGCCTGAAATACGTCCTAATTTCGTAGTCATTCGGAAAAACATTACCATTTCGGATTCCTGGTAAAATCGCAATAACAATTGCTCAGCCAATTTTTCTTGTTTTTGTGCACTTTCATATATTGCTTTCTTATTTGTTTATCATCAAAGTCTAATGCACTTCCATTAATAATTTTTTAAAAACCTGAAATCGCTCCTACCACTTTTTTTCGCAATTTTCATCGTTTCAATGTTACGAAAATATTTTTTCTACGGTTTCGAAAAGTTCTGAACAGGAATGGATGATGGCACGGAGTATTCCACTCCTCGTTTTCATTCTGAAATAATACAGTTTCATTTTATTCTTATTCACAGAATCTTTACGACTCCTCGATGGGTCAGGGGATTACTCGTTATGCCAGGCAAGAAACCTCCATTGTAAATAATTCTGCCTACTTTTATAAATGAGAATCGTGAAGCTGTAAAACAAAATTGCAACTGTTTTATTTGTCGTAAGCTGATAATGTTTCCAACCAAGTCAAACTCTCTGAAGGCAAAATAATTTCAAAAATAACTTCTGTTACAGCATGCAGACAAACCGCAACAACAAGTGATCAACTATTGATGGAGGATCCGTCTTTTTTAAATTTCTTTCACCTTTTCTCGGTTTAACAATCGAAACCGGGTTTCCAGTAAAAAATAGAAGAGTTCTGCAATAATTCTCAACTTCCCTCGCCCCCCATCGCCGAGAATTTTATTACGGTTTCGAAAACTTTGAACAAGAAACGATAGTGAAATGGAATATTCGCAGCTGGTTTCATATACTTGGCTGTTTTTGTTCAGAAAGAATACAGTTTCAATAGTTTGTTATTCCTAAAACCTATTCGAGTTCCTAGTTGATTGAACTTGAGTCAAAAATACTAGCAACAATACTTTTTCAAACTGTGCAAGTTCTCTTGTTAGTGTAACATTAAAAAATTTATAGAGGCTCACATATGTTTTTAATGTTTTTTCAACAGGAAGCCAATGAATTTGAAGATTCCACAAGTCTTATTGTATTGAATTTCGGTGAAAACTATTTCTTTGACTAGATTGACGTATCTGATTTTTCAAAAAGAGGTCGATTTTAACTGCTGTTTCACACACTCAAAATTAGGCCCATCAATTCTAGTAAACACGAAGAAAGTTTTCAAAATTAAAAAAAAACGTGAAACTGAAAAAAATTTGATTTAAATTTTCGGTTTTCTTTTTTACTTTTCTTCCTACGTATCGCCCCATAAAATATTCCCCCCGTGAACTCCCTACTCCCTTATCACAAAGTTCAATCTATCCCCTCAATTTTCGAAAAACCAAACCTCCGAAATTCAGTTTCAAAGTTTACTTTGTCAATCTCCATTCTCTGTGATTGAAGGAGAAAAATCGATACTATGTGAGTTCTCTCGTTTTTGGAATGTAATATTTAATTGAAATTGGATACCAATTTGATATTTCATTGAAACTGTAACGACATCGTTAGTTCTAACAAAACTATATGAACTTTGCCTTTATTCATCATCTCTCAGAAACAGTAAGTTTTTGTTCCAGAAAAATGGAATTCGGAGCCGCCAACGCTTACGATAAAATTGACGAGAAAGTGAAGATGACTCTGAAAGAGGCGGCCAAAGTGCTCAAACAGTTGGAGGAAAACAAGAATGATAAGTCTGTGTTTTCAGGTCAGGAATATTGCAAATTGTGCGTTTTGGGAAGAAAACTCATATATGCGGTCCTTGAAACATAGAAATTTGCTGCTATACACTAACCCAAACTATTCTGTTTCTCTACTGTCACAAGTCCATGTACATTCTGAAATTTTTGATGACTTCGCATAATTCCAGTCCACTCCAGCAGCTCCTATGAATCTCGTAAAACCATCTCCATCGGTTCCACTCATCACTCATCTGATCAACAGCCGAGAGCCACGATTCGCACCCCGAAGGACACTCAGAAGGCGTCTCGTAGTTTGTCAGTTCCTCTTTTTTTAGTTGTTATTCAGTTCAACCAAATTTTATCTCCAGATTCTTCCCGGAAGCCAAAATCAATGCCAAGACGACATCTCTGATGTACTCCACCTCGAATACCGGAACCACTGATGTCAGTTCTATTGATCCGGTCACTCCAACTCCTGATTCGTGAGTCATCTCTGCTCTCATTCTGGAGTTGATCCGAGTTTTTAGGCTTTTCCCGGAAGCCATCTACATTCCAGCTGGCACCAAGTCTTCGGAGATTAAGGTGAAATAAAAATTATAAAACGGATAAGTGATGCACCATCAATTTACTTGTTTTCTCAATTTCTTTCACAAGTTTGCGAAACAGTGAAACATTTTTTGACCTCACCCTTTTCAGCATAGATTTTTCCCCATAGTTTTCTGTTTCCAGATGCTCATCGGCTCCTCTGTCTCATCTCGTGAATCGGTTCGTGCCGTCAAGACTACAGGACACGGTTGTCACATGCAAAAGTTGGCTGTCGAACCGTTGGAGGATATTAGGCAGTTGTGAGTTTTAGGCCAGGATTCTAGAATTTTTGACGGGAATCGGAAGAGCGTTTGTAATGGAAGAATTAGGTTCATAAGAAAAGGTTTACTGTTTTAAAAAGTTTATGAAACTGTACATTCATTTTTTCTAGCACTATATCACGGTTTTGGGCTTCCAAGTTGAACAGATTTAGCGAATGAAAATCGAGTTTTTTTAATCAATATTTGATGTTTCAAAACTTTTTTTTCACTTGAATGCCCCAAAAAATATTGATTTCTGTCTTTTCCTAGGCCATTATTCAAGAACTGGAGAAAGCTGGGGCTTCAATGAGGTTTTTTTGGTATTCCAGTGCCATTTTTTTTTGTAAAAACAAATTAGCGAAACTAAATTAGCTAGGTTTTGACGTTTTCACCATTTTTGATTACCTCCAATTTCCAGGAAATGCCGTGGACTTCCGAAATCCAAGCCCGATAGCCTCTTCCCAAAGGCCACCTATGAATCTGGACCGGAGAAGATTCTGGCGGTAAGCGCCCCTCTCTTTTTTTGAAGTACCTCTTCCTGACCCCCAATGATTAATTTCAGATCTCCCCGGTGACCTCTTCCATCGTTACAACTGACGAATCGTGCAACTTGACCACCATCACCACTACCAATTCTTCTAATCTTGACGTCCAGCCGATTGAGTTTTTCTCGGCCGACGGACGTATTAAGATGATGCTACAGGTACAAATTCTAGTGGTTTTTGGTCGATTTCTATCAATTTTTCCAGCCAGTCGCTGAAAAGAACAAAAGAAAGCAGCCAAAGGCGGCTCCTGCTACTGAAGAGTACACAGTTCCGAAGCAGTTGCAATCGAGTACTCGCCTGAAGACTATTGAGAATCCACGTGCCAAATTCTCCACCAACTTTACAATCTTTGACAATTCGATCGATTTGTCGGGAATATTCAATGGAAATTCGATGAAAAAGCGGGATCTGTCGAAATTGGTGATTAACGGAAAATCGTATTCGACATAAATCGCAAAGTTTACTCGTAAAACCCGTAACTATAACAATGAAGTGCATCTAATTTTGAGTCACTATACTGAATCGGGCCAAACCAGTTGGACTGGACAGTAACTAGACGGTTTATTATAACAAAGGGTAGTTTCAAAACCAGTAGTCATCCATTTTGGATTACAAGCTTTCCACGATTATAAAATGGAATTGGGTCAATATTTTTTCATGTTGCTTTTAACAAAGTTATGAAGCTGAAATGTTTGATTACGTTTCTCTTTCAATTTACAGTTTCCATCAGGTTTTTATTGATGAGTCAGTTATTGAACCAGTGACATTTTTTTGACATCTTTCTGCTCTCTGCTTTTCATTCTCCAAAGTTTTTTTTTTTTTTCATTCTCCAATGCTTTCAGGATACGGTCACACGACACCTGAAACATTTCAAGGCCGCCTATTCCTAATCTGCTATGGTGTCATAGGTGTCCCTTTCACTCTACTAACAATTGCTGACTTGGGAATGTTCTTGACGAAATTCCTGAAATATCTTCTGGCAATGACCAGAAGATTTGCATATTTTCTTGCGAAACTGTTTCAAACTGCCAAGAAGAGAAGAGCAGTGAGTTATCATTTTGATTCCGCCGGGAGTTATTTTGCGTTTCTAGAAATCTCAAACAACAAGTCCAATGCAACCGGATTCTGAAAGGTCAGAGGTATGGAATACCGGGAAGGAAATTAAAGAAATGAGTATGAGAACAGCAAGGGAACCAGGAGAAGAAGATGAAGAAGAAGAAGAGGAGGAAGAGAAGAATGAGGAGCCAAGGTGGGATCGTCGGAAAAGATAACGTCGAAGAATCTTCAGACACAATCTAACAACTGAAATTTTTGTAGAGTTTACTGAAACCGGTCCTATTATGGCAAGTACCACTGCTTAAAAAATATGAGCAACGAATAAGTTGACCATGAAACCGCGAAATCCTACTTGTAACGAAAGTGTTGACCAAACCTTCACTATTTCAAAATATTCATAAATTCATCTCCCCTTCTGCCTTCATCAGTAATTATATCTTTCTTGTTCAGAAAAACCGAAGAATCCATCGCCCTGGGTATCACATTCACTTGCTATCTTCTGGCTGGAGCAAAGATTCTATCAGTTTACGAGCCGGAAATGGATTTCTTCAAGGCACTCTACTTCAATTTTGTCACATTGACCACTATTGGATTAGGAGATTTTGTGCCAAAGAGGTAAAAATTGACTGAACTAGTGACACAGACATAACCAGTCGGTGGCGCCGCCTAACGGCGGCTCACCTCCTTTCATTTGTCGCTGCGCTCCTCAATGGCTCACGGCTTCGCCGCTCGCTCCCCATTCCTGAAACTGATTCATCCCTTTTAAAATTTCAAATTTTCATCACTTGTTAGAAAACAAAAACAATATTATTATAAAACGAAAGTCTCTCGGGTGCGGAATATATAATAAAATAAATTTGGGAGGGGATAAAATGTGGGGGTAAGGATGGAGGATGCGAGAAAATGAAAACCTTGGTCTTGTAAATCAATTTTAACGAAGCGTTTGTGAAAATTTTAACGAATCAATTTTAACGAAGTGCCTTTTGGTCTGCTGCAGACTTTGTTCCATTTTTATTGGTCTGCTGAAGCCCGATTGGTCTGTTTGGACCTGTTTGATCTGCATAAGCCCGAGTCATCTGCTCAGGCTCGATTGGTCTGCTAAGGCTTGATTTTCTTATTTGGTCTACATATGCGCTATCACCTTTGTTTGGTCTGCTTAGGTGCGTTCCATTTACTGAAGCCCAACTTTCTGTTGGTTTAGTTAGTCTCTAACTCTGCCTGTTCGGTTTTGTTAGAGCCGATTTTTTGTCTGCTCACAAACGCTTAGTTAAAATTGATCCTTACGCCCCTTCTAGCGTAAAAAATTAAAAAAAAATTTGGCTACGCTAAGGAACCGGACGTACTTCCTGTTGACGACGGTTACATCTGATGCCACACTGCACTATAAATGATGCCACACTGCACTATATAATTTATCGCTGTTCAAGTGTTCAAACTCTGTCTTTTCAGAAATTTCCTTTCATATCCGTTCTCCTCTCACTGAGAGGATTCCGAAGATGGGGTTTTTATCCCATTTATTCCAACCCAATCCCGAGTTTCACCTCAAACTCGGGTAATTGAACCGGCGAAGGGGGCGGAGCTTCCTCTTTTTCTCTGTTCGCGCAGCCGACAGCGATCGAGGTCGGCGATGGCCTACTCGCCCCTCTCTTTTCTAATGGTGAGGACTTGTTTGCGGGAGGCCTTCGTGAGCCCTATCTAAGCACAGGGCTCCACGGAGCTCACAATGAAAAATGAAAATGACGGGCATAAAGTTCAAATCGAGCTCTTTCGATATGAGAAAATCCCGTGCAAATCGGACAAAAACTGAGAGAGCTAGGCTCGGCGCCGGACTTACAAACAACATACACACAGCAAAGGTGTTTTAGAATAATAAGATGGCAGCATTGTCATAAGAACCTTACGTATCACTAATTTGAAACAGTAGATTTTGGTATTGGAGAACTTCTTAAACAAAATGCCACGATTATAATATTAGAGGAAAAACCCGCAATTTATACATCAATGTCATGAAACTGAAATTTCCCCTCCCGTTCTAACTGTAGAATTTCAGTTTCGACTACCTTTTCATCACATTGATCTACATTGGAATTGGCCTCGCCTTGACCACAATGGCAATTGAAATTGCAGCAGATCTACTCAAAAAACTTCATTCTATCGGAAGAAAAATGGAGAATGTTGGACAGGCAGTGGTCTGGCTCGGTGGAAAAAAGTGAGTTGTGGCACTTGAACGCCCAGGATCGTTGAATTTTACAAAGCTAGCCAAACATGAGTTTGATGAAACAGTTTTTTTTTTTGATAAAGTTACAAAATACCATTTGAACAAAGAAAACTAATTTTCATGCAAACTTTTGAAACGATTGTGAAACTGCTTCCTTTTGGAATTCCCTTTTTTTCGGAATGACAATGAAATCTCTTGTGAAACACTTGGGAGATCAATTCAATATTCCTGAAGAAGAACTTGCAAATTTCGACATGTCAGCATTTGTGGATAATGCAATTAAAGTGGAAAAAGGAGAGATTGCCACCTTGAGAGTGAGTTTCCTATTTGAACATCATTTTCCAAAAACTTATGTGAATAATAGAGAAATGGCAACTGTAAAATTTTCGAAACTTATACAGTTTCTGTGAAGTATTATAGAATTCATCATCTTCAAATACTTAGTTTTAATCCCAATTCATTTCCAGAAACCACCCACTCCTCCAGTGGTATTCCGTGAACGTGCATTCAGCTACAGTAATCTCCGAAAATCCAGTGAAAGTGCTCTGAAATATGTGGATGATAATCGAGTGAGCAAGATGACTGAGCCTACTATATCTACAGTAATCCTTCATGAAACCACACGAACAATTGACACTCTTCACAATCTGGCAAATGCAATCAGGAGAGATCCATCGGTAATGGAACAAATAGGGAAAAAACTTAAGAAATTGAAACTCAGATTCCCCGCCTCGACCTTGATGTACACTATCTGACTGACATGTCCGCCCCAACATCATTCGAGGAGCACTATCTTCGAACTTATACATATAATCGTAAACAATAATATAGTCGTGATTTTTGAATAAAAGTATTTTAAAACAAAAAAAAGTTAAATAACACTCACTCATAAATAATGTCAGAGAGTTATGAATGTTTCGAAACAGTATACTTTATAAAATTGCAATTGAAAAGGCTTCCGAGTTGACATTGTGCTGGCCATTTATGAACTCTAACGTTAATTCAGAAAGCTACAGAGACGGGTGAGTAATTGAACGTTTGTAGTTCTTAATCTTATCGGAAAAATGAAACAGGGATCATACCAGACAGAACGTGATAAATAAGTTTTTTCAATAGAAATCAACTAAAAAAGCATGGAGCTTCCCGCCAATACTGCCTCTTAGCTCACATTGGAATCAATCGAAAAATCAGGTGTCAGAGTTTTGAAATTAGTAATTTGAGACAAAGAGATAGAAAATCCACTAAATCATCTTCTAATTTCTCCCTTAAATGCTAATTATCCAATGTTACGAAAAATTTGTCAAAAAATGTCCAAAAAATTCCGTCAAAAATCGCTCATTTTTAACTTTGCGTGTGTCGTGTGTGCCGCGTTTTTGAGTGAGCGCTCTGAAATTGTTTGGGCACACGTAAAACCGTATTGGCTTTGTGGGGAACTATTCGGGGTGATGATCCGACTATTTTGAGCCGACTTATAGCAAGGTAAGTGAAAAGTGCCAAAATGTCAAAAAAATTTTGGCCTGAAATTTGGAAATTTATTTTTGTTTTTGAACGGTGTTGACACAGTTTTGGAAGGATTCATCTGAAAATTTCGGGATATATGAAACTCGCCGAGCTCTATTGAATGAGCCATAGCCCGAGTCAATCGGACCACTGTGCCACTTGTGAGCCATAAAAATGTGGTCTATTTTTGGGTATAGGGCCATAGTTTCCGGTCTATAACTGGGCTCGGGTACCGAATTCGGTCTTCAAAATCATATGGGGTTGTAGCCCTGATGGTACACTATGAGAAGAAAAAAGAATCAGAAACCATTTAGTTCAAAAATTTTCCAGGTCATGGGGAAAACTGGAATTTAGTGAAAAACTGGGCAAAAAATGAAATTAAAATCGTTCATAGGTCACCATTTGAGCCCGGGCAACTTGGGTTCGATTTAAATTTTCACGCTGGTTTCAAAAATGATAATCATTCATTCGATTTTTGGAATATCTGGGTTCACGCCTCAAGACATATTTTAGAAATGATGAAAAATATATAATCAAATGAAGACGTGGTGGCCTTTCTAATTTTCTATTTTCTATTGCACCACAGGTCCCCAACGCATTCTAGTCTAGTCCAGATTTATATGCAATTTGTGAAATAGTACATTTGAAAAAAAAAGACGCAGCATCACAGCTTTCCCAATCGTGACCAAATCGTAAGAGAATTAAGAACTGATTTTACGGCTGGTGATATCTGACCTTCATGAAATGGAATAATTTTATCAAAACTATGTTTGCTTTTGAATGGCTCATAAGCTTTTGTCGCATTCGAAAAACAATAATCGGAAACGGAGCTTCAGAATTCTTTATAACATTTTTATGTAACGGTAAAATGTGTAGTATTTTACTTTCACATAGTACTTACAATTATTTCACTGGTCTCGTATTCAAAAACATGGTCGTAGAGGAAAAGTTGAACTAAATAGCTTTAGAAGTTTCACCATCGTTATGAGAACGTAAAGTTTGAAAATGAATCGTTCTGCGTCCCACTGATTTCTCTGAATATTTCTGTTCTACCCGAATGTGATTAAGTGATAATCCAAATAAAGTTCATTGGGGTAAAAATGGAGGTACCATTGTTTCAATAGAGTTGATATGACTGAAAAAGTAGTTCTAGGGAAAAATAACATGTCCTCAGTTCAGAATTTCAAAACTTCATTATTCATATCAATGTTTGAAATCAATTTTCGATTTTTATTCGTTTTACATTTAGTATTTTAAATTTTTCGAAACTTTTTCATGTTCTGATCAAGGTTGATGTTTATTTAGCAACAATTATTTTTTTTAACAGTTGAAGAAATTAAAAACTCGACGGTGTTGTGTTGAGTTTACTTTGCGGCTTCTCTGTTTTAGCACCGAATTGTTCCTTCACAGTTTTTTGAGCGGTACGATCACGGCCCGTATTTGAAACCGGTCCGTTTTTGTTTTTTTTGCCAACTGTATTAGGGTGTTTTTCGACAACATGAAGCTTATCGATCGCTAGTTGGCCCAAAAAGAAGACTCGCATCGGCCCCGCAACGATGATAAAACGATGGTAAAAAACTTTCAGTTGCTTGTTGATTGTTACCTGTGTTTCATTAGAACGATTAGTAATTTAACTTTTATGAAAAACTAACCTTAAACTTGTCTTCCAGCAGTTTAATTGAAATTCTCAATATTTTCGGTGGCACAGTTTCGAATCCTAACTTTTCTTCAATACTCCACTTGCTTTTCATGTATGAGTTGAATACTATTTCCTACAAAACAAAACATGTTCAAGTTTATTCATCTGACAACTTTACTTGTTCGTCTGGTCGAAAAGAAATACAGAGCGAAATTTTTTCTTCGTCCTTGAAGCCATTCAGGAAAATGCCAAATCTTGGAAAAGAAAACAATGAAACTCGACGATAAAGTTATGACACTCACCGTCCCTTGAAAAGCAAACGAATAACTATTTCATCACCTTTTTGAAACAACGGAATATCAGTCTCGTGAACAAATACATCACTAGAAGCAAACATATTTTTGTAGTTCTCTTTGAGATCTTTTTGGATAACGTCCAAACTTCTAGATTCATTTTTTATAATTTGTTTCTGTAACAAAACACAATTCATATTTTAGTAAAAAAAAATAACCCACTCCATCACGAACATATGTTGTAACCCTCGATTGGGAAAATTGAGGAAAAGATGCCAAAATGAGGAATAAGACGAAGACCATCATATTACCTGAAATAAATGCGAACAGTGAAAACCAAATGAAAGAGAGCTGTGAGAAACGTAGGAAGTATAACTATTCAAATATAAAACAATCATCTTTCTTTGTCGAAGAAACCTGCAGACAAAAAATGGAAGAAAAAAAATTGAATGGAAGGTAAAATACCCCCTCTTTTATACTCTATCGGGTCTCAATAAAACTCAGTAATAAACCGCTCATACAGTGTCATAAACCACAAAAGCTACATTAAAAATAATAATACCGTACCCTTTGAAGCTGCAATAAAATAATAAAAGTGCATATACAATGTTATCGATCGAATTAACAATTAAAATTCTTTGCTTGCTTCTTGGAGGCACACTGCATTTCACCAACGAACTCTTCCGCAATTCAAAAAAGAACATTCACATGAATAAGTTAGAGAGTTATGAATGTTTCGAAACAGTAAACTTTTGATGAAATTGCAATTGAAACGGTTTTAGAATTGATATTACATTGGTTTTCATGGTCTCTCAATGAGAGAGACAAGTAAGTAACCAAACGACTATAGTTCATAATCTCACCGGAAAACTGAAACAAGAATTCAACCAGGCAAATCAATAGAAATCAACTTAAAAGAAATGGAGCTTCCCGCATTGCCTCTCAGCTCACAATGATAAAGAACAGATATCGAATTGGTTAATATTTGAAATGTAGTCTTCATCAAGGTTGTGAAACTGAAAAATTGGATTCCTTTTTTTGTTATTAATTTTCACAGTTTCCAACAGGTTCTTCAGCCAGTTACCGAATCAGTGCATTACATCCAATCAGGCTCCTTATCATTCCACAATGTTTTCTTATAGGATACGGCCACGTGGCTCCTGAAACATTCGAAGGCTGCCTATTCCTAATCTGCTATGGTGTCATAAGTGTCCCATTCACCCTTCTGGCAATTGCTGACTTAGGAATGTTCTTGACAAAATTCCTGAAACATCTTCTGGCAATGGCCAGAAGATTTGCATATTTCCTTGTGAAACTGTTTCAAACTGCCAAGAAAAGGAAAGCTGTGAGTTTTAGTTTTAATTTTGATTCATCAAACTTTGGTTTTTAGAAATCTCGAAAAACAAGTCCGATGCAACCGGAATCGGAACGGTCAGAAGTGTGGAATATCGGGATGGAAATGAAAGAAATGAGTATGAGAACAGCAAGAGAGCCAGGAGAGGAGGAGGAGAAACGAGGAGATGGAGTGGAGGATGAAGAAGAGGAAGAAGAGAAGAGTGAGGAGCCAAGGTGGGATTTTCGGAAACGATCTTGTTTTTATGGGCTACAAACAAGTTGACCATGAAACGGAAAAATCCTATTTGTTACGTTCACTATTTCAAAACATTCATGACATTCATGAATCCATATGCCATTCTGCATGCATCAGTGGTTATCTCTTTCTTTTACAGAAAAACCGAAGAACCCATCGCCTGGGTATCACATTCACTTGTTATCTTCTGGCTGGAGCCAAGATTCTGTCAGTTTACGAGCCGGAAATGGATTTCTTCAAGGCACTCTACTTCAATTTTGTCACATTGACCACTATTGCATTGGAAGATTTTGTGCCGAAGAGGTAAAACATTGACTGGAATAGGGACACTGACATAGTGCCAGCATTGTCATAAGAACCTCATGTATTACTTATTTGAAGCAGTATACAGGGTGGCTTTTAAATACTGCAACGCGTTTGAACGAGCGTATCTCACCAAATAAAAATAAGAAAGGTCTGTAAGTCAACAAAATAATTTTTCATATGCATGAAAACAAGAAAAAATAAGAACTGTCTGATACTGCCACCTCCCCCTTTGATGGCAGCCTTAAGACACTCTGGCTAAACATCGGCTGCGGCACGGAGGTATTTCAAGGGAAGGTGGTCCTATTCCTCGGCTAGTTTTTTATTTAGACCCTCCACACTTCAGTGGGTTTTTACACAGGCCTTGTTTTACAAAACTGACAAACAGAAAAGTTAACCCGGTTCAAATTTGGAGAGAAAAGAGGCCATCCGTCCTTGTTGGGAAAACTGAGGAAATGGCCCTTAAACTACTTTTTAGTGGTTTTGGACGTTTTTGCCGGTAATCCACGTTGTTAGATGTCCAATATTGTTGTCTATAGTGGTCTCGGACACATAGGAGTGTGTGGCTCTTTGAAATCTTCCTCTAATAAATTTTATTTTTGATTCTGATCCCTTGAATGACAAAAAGCAGAAGATACCAAAAATCATCACACTAATTTAATGAGACGTCGTACGAATTGTTCCACTGTTGACAAAATGTTGTCGAAGACTCGTAGAATGCACTCGGTGACTTTGGGAGTTGAACTCAACCACCACTGTGAATAATTTCTCGTCCTAGAATACATTTACCAAATGTTCGCCACCTCGCGTGCCAGGCAACAGGTTTCTCTTTGGACAGTCGGCTTAACCATTCTGCGGAAACAAAAGATATGAAGCTGAAAATTTCTGGGAGCTATAATAAAGTAATAATGAACATTTTAAAAACCTTAGGCCGCCCGAAAAATGCGCCTCGGTCTCCAGAACCGAGCCAAAGAAGCGTTGCAGTATTTAAAAGCCACCCTGTATTTTGGTATTGGAGAACTTATTGAATTATACGATTATAATACATTAGAGGAAAATATTAGAAAATATTAGAGATTATTGTATTGGAGGTAAAACCCGCGATTTATAAATCAATGTTATGAAACTGAGATTTTTTCTCCCATCCTAACAGGAGAATTTCAGTTTCGACTACCTTTTCATCACATTGATTTACATCGGAATTGGCCCCGCTTTGACCACAATGGCAATTGAAATTGCAGCAGATCTACTGAAAAAACTTCATTATATCGGAAGAAAAATGGAGAATGTTGGACAGGCAGTGGTCTGGTTCGGTGGAAAGAAGTGAGTTGTTCTACTTGAATCTTCGAAAAATTGTTGAAAATTCAAAGTGATCTAAATATAAGTTCCATGAATAGTTTTTTGATGGCGCGTCTCTGCTATAATTGAGAACAAAACTATAATTGAAGTTAAAGAAACTTTTCGAAACATAAATTCTTAAGTTATCTTTTTTCAGAATGACAATGAAATCTCTTGTGAAACATTTGGGAGACCAATTCAATATCCCTGAAGAAGAACTTGCGAATTTCGATATGTCAGCATTTGTGGATAATGCAATTAAAGTGGAAAAAGGAGAGATTGCCACCTTGAGAGTAAGTTTTTCACTAATATTTGAACATCATTATCGAAAACTAATAAAGGGATGGGAACTGTAAACATTTTGGGAACTAATACAGTTCCTGTGGAGTATTATAGAATTCATCAACTTCAAATCTTTAGTTAATATCTCATTTCATTTACAGAAACCACCCACTCCTCCAGTGGTATTCCGTGAGCGTGCATTCAGCTACAGTAATCTCCGAAAATCCAGTGAAAGTGCTCTGAAATATGTGGATGATAATCGAGTGAGCAAGATGACTGAGCTTACTGTATCTACAGTAATCCTACATGAAACCACACGAACAATTGACACTTTGCACAATCTGGCTAATGCAATTAGGAGGGACCCATCGGTATTGGAAAACTTAGAGATGATCATTTGAAAATTGAGATTCAGATTCCTCGCCTGGACCTTGATGTGCATTATCTAACCGACATGTCTGCCCCAACTTCATTCGAAGAGCATTATCTTCGCACTTATACATATAATCGTAAACAATAATATAGACACGTGTTTTGAAATGAAATTTTTGAAAAAAAATTTTAAGTGGCATTGGTTTGTATTTTTCGTGTTGGTTTTATCGAAGTTGTGAAACTGAAAAATTCTATTCCGTTTTTTTCAACCTTCACAGTTTCCATCAGGCCTGATCAGGTTCTTTATTGATGAGTCATTTATTGAATTAGTCGACGAAATTCCTGAAATATCTTCTGACAATGGCCAGAAGATTCGCATATTTCCTTGTGAAACTGTTTCAAACTGCCAAGAAGAGAGGAGCGGTTAGTTGGAGTTTTAATTTTTCGAACTTCCGTTTCCGTTTCTAGAAATCTCAAAAAACGAGCCCGATGCAACCGGAATCGGAACGGTCAGAAGTGTGGAATACCGGGAAGGAAATGAAAGAAATGAGCATGAGAACAGCGAGGGAGCCAGGAGAGGAAGAGGAAAAACAAGGAGATGGGGAAGAGGAGGAAGAAGAAGAGAAGGAAGAAAAGAATGAGGAGCCAAGGTGGGGATTTTTAAGGAAATAAAATCGTCGGTAAACCGGGAGTTACTTTTAGGCAGGGACTAGAAACTGTAATTATTCTAGAAAATTTCCAGTTTTTATTCAACTAGTAACCGAAAACTCAATTTTTAAAAATATTCATAAATTAACTTCTTCGTTTTCGGAAAGGCAAGTGTTGAAGAATCTTCAGACACAATCTAGCAACTGAATTTTTCGTATCGTTTACTGAAACCAATACTATTATGGAAAGTATTAGTGTTTAGAAAATATGAGCAACGAATAAGTTGACCATGAAACTGCAAAAGCCTGTTTGGAACAAAAGTGTTGACCAAACGTTCACTATTTCAGTATATTCATAAATCCATATACATTTTTGTTTGTTTTCAATAGTAGTCTTTTTTCCAAAAAAACCGAAGAATCCATTGCATTGGGCATCACATTCACTTGCTATCTTCCAAGATTCTGTCAGTTTACGAGCCGGAAATGGATTTCTTCAAGGCACTCTACTTCAACTTCGTTACATTGACCACTATTGGATTGGGAGATTTTGTGCCAAAGAGGTAAAAATTAATTAGAATTAAGACACACGACAAAGTGCCAGCGTTGTCATAAGAACCTTATGTATCACTTATTGGAAGCTGTAGATTTTGGTATTGAAAAACATTGATATGCCATGGTCATATTATTAGAGGAAAAAATCCGTGTTTCATACATGAATTTTATGAAACTGAGATTTTCCCTCCCATTTTAACAAAAGAATTTCATTGAAATTGCAGCAGACCTTCTGAAAAAACTTCATTATATCGGGAGAAAAATGGAGAATGTTGGACAGGCAGTGGTCTGGTTTGGTGGAAAAAAGTGAGTTCATACATTTGAAATCCCAGGATCGTTAAATTTTGTAAAGTTAGTCAAACATGAGTTTGATGAAACAGATTTAGCTTTTGAAAATTCAGGCGTTACCATTCACATAATGAAAACGAATTTTTATGCGAACTTTTGAGTATTTTGTGAAACATCAGTTCTCAAACTTGATTATCTTGCAGAATGACAATGAAATCACTTGTGAAACACTTGGGAGATCAATTCAATATTCCTGAAGAAGAACTTGCGAATTTCGATATGTCAGCATTTGTGGATAATGCAATTAAAGTGGAAAAAGGAGAGATTGCCACGTTGAGAGTGAGTTTTTCCCGTGCTAATAATCGAAACTTTAAAAGATATTGGTGAATAAAAGAGCAAGTGTAACAGTAAAGTTCTGGGAACAAATGCAGTTTCTGTGAAGTATTATAAAATTCGTAATCATCAAATATTTAGTTACGCCTCAAATTGATTTCAGAAACCACCCACTCCTCCGGTTGTATTCCGTGAACGTGCATTCAGCTACAGTAACCTCCGAAAATCCAGTGAAAGTGCTCTGAAATATGTGGATGATAATCGAGTGAGCAAGATGACTGAGCCTACTGTATCTACAGTAATCCTACATGAAACCACACGGACAATCGACACTCTGCACAATCTGGCCAATGCAATTAGGAGGGATCCATCGGTAATGGAATAAATAGGAATGCTCATTTGGATAATGAATTTCAGATTCCTCGCCTGGACCTCGATCTACACTATCTGACTGACATGTCCGCCCCAAAATCTTTTGAAGAGCACTATCTTCGTACTTATACATATAATCGTAAACAATAATATAGTCGTGATTTTGAAATAAAATAATTTTGAAATTAAACAAATTCAATAAATACTCACTCTTGAATATATCAGAGAGTTATGAATGTTTCGAAGCAGAAAATTTTTATGAAATGGCAATCAAACGTTTATAGTTCTCACAGTCTCATCGAATCAAAATAATCTCATGAAAGTAAATCTCATCGGAAAAATGAAACAGAAATCATACCAGAAAAAACGTGGTAAATCAGTTTTTCCAATAGAAATCAACTAAAAACTAATAGAAATCAACTAACCAACTTCCCGCAAATATAGCCTCTCAGCTCACAGTGGGACTAATCAAAAAGTCAGGTAGACATAGTTTCGAAATGAATAGTTTGCAATAAAAGAAACAGAGGTTTACTGAATCATATTCTAGTCCAGATTTATATGCACTTCGTGAAATAGTGCATTTGAAAAAAAAAGAATTTTCAGTGTTCCTAAATTTCCACTCTTTTCTCTTACAACTTGATTTTCAGCGTTAGCTAATATTTTTGAATGTTACAAGGGAATCGTTTTTAGACATGGGTTGGGAATTTTCTATAAATTGGTGGTCTGAAAGTAGAGGCTTCTGTGAGTGGATTCTGGAATTTCCAGCCCTCACTGGGGCCTGTGAGTCTGGAAATCTTCATCTGAAAATCTGACTCCGCCCCCTCATTTTTAATGCATTGTCGACGTGGCGACCACTCTCTGCGCGTCGTACTCTCCTGACTCCCCTTCAGTGCTGTTGAGAACAAGCGTCGGTTGGCTGCGGGGATGTGGTGTAGGATGACGTGCGGGAGGTCTGGGGTTCGAACCCACGCGCCTTTTTTCTTTTTTGAATTTTTTTTTTCGAACTTTAAAATGATTCAAAAGTTGGTTTTGAACCTCAAAAACATATTTCTTTCATTCCGAAGAATCAGGGAAGTCATTATCAAACTTTTTACCAAATTCAATTTTTCAAAGTTTTTCACTTTCTTCATGCCCTAGCTCATGAAATTTTTTGTTAAACTATTTTGTTCAGAAGTTTCTCCTCAAAA
>GL380191.1:0-60734 GCA_000143925.2 Caenorhabditis brenneri | reverse complement strand
GCTAGGAGGTATATGAAGAAACGTGTTGACAGTAAAGTGCAACACTTCTAGATATAAACATCACCCACACCTTCTCTTTTCTCCGTCGTTCCCCCTTTTTTTTTCCACCGCTCCCCCTTTTTACCACCTCCTCACCTCCCTGCGTGTGCCTTAGGACCCAGCCATACTTCTCTTCTGTGTTCAATGGAAAGAAGGTCAACATTGCTTAATCAACAAAGCTGCCACTTTGAATCTGAGAGCAGACTTTCAAATGGGATGTTTTAACATCAGAAGAGCTAACAATGAATCAGATGAAACGATACCCTGCCTGGGTCACCAAGTTTAAGGCCGACGAAAATAGTCGATGATGATATAAGAATTTATTAGAAGAAGAAAAAAGGAGAAAGTTAGTTTTCACATTAGAGGGTGTGTTTATATGAAAAATGAAATATTAAGTAAAACGAATAAGATCCTTCTTCTTCAACAATCTCCTCCTCCTCCTCCTCCTCATCCTTCCGATCAGCTTCTAAAACGTCCAAAGTCCATTGATCCTGATATTCGTCTTCTTCAATCTCCTCGGTCGGCCCTGGTTTTTATCCTCTTTTTCTTCTTCCTGATCGTATTCCAATGAGACCACGTCCTCCCGACCAACATTTTGGAAACGTTTGTCCATGTCCTCCGCCAAACAGAATTTTCCGCCTTGCTATTCTTCGTAACCATCTTTTGAGTCATGCTTCATTATACAGAGTTTTTTGAGCACTTTATCATACACCTCATCACTCAGTCCAATCAACTCGTACCAGAACACTCACGACTCCTGGTTCTCTATGTAAAGGTCTCGGCAGTGCAAGTGTTCTATTAGTTGACTGGGGAACTTGAACATGTTGTAGACTTTCATTAGGTGTTCTGGCAGAATTGAGGCCAAAAGTTGGAGAATTTTTGGGACTCTGAAAATGAGGTACAATGAGAACGGAAATTAGAAAAAAGTCAAATGCAACTTACCGTCCAGTTTTCAAAATCGGTGTCTGTGTGCTCAAAGGGCTCCAACCTCTTCAAATCAACCTGGTCCTTGTTTGGGATGAATTCGAAATGAAGACGATGATGGAGACTATACTGGAGAATTTGTTTGCTTTCTCGGTCCTCCCATGCAATTTCGGCAAGTTCTGGCGCTCCTTGAGCTTGGGAAGCTTCATCTTTGACCATCATCACATCAATTTCCTGGACGACCTCCGGCTTGACGAAGACCAACGGAAAGTGCTGAAAATGGATTAGAACTTAGAAATGGATTAGAACGGCTTCGTGATGCTTCAAAATGGGCCTCTACGTAGCATTAGAAAAACCTGGACTTCTATGAAAACAAAATTTTTTAAAAGACGCATAGACCCTGAAACTACTGTGTCTCCGTTAATTTTGAGTTGCGTAATTTATTAAAAACATATATTGAATCAGAAGAGAATGAGATTCAATATGAATATATGAAGCCATTTTGAGGATGGTTTTTTGGTTTACTCAATCTGTTTTTGGCCCTGTTTTCCGCTTTTCCCCATCAAAACAATTTTTAGATCATGTTATTCATCTTCTCAAACAGCGTATAAAAAGATTTAATCCCAAAAAAGAAGGATTTCAAAGAAGATGCTGAGTTTCTAGTTTTTTTTTGAAGAGAGCGCGTTTAAGGTTCAATAAAAAAATTCTAGAATCCAGTCTCGATTAAACTCCTTTCGAGACTCATTTCTTCCTGATTCAGAATCTGATTTCGAAAAATTACTGAACACTTTTTTGCAACAGAACCGACGGGAAGTTTTTCACTACGAAGTTATATGACGGTTCAATAGTAGGAAAATTTGATTCGCTAGATGAGAATTGCCAAAAAATTTGCTACTTGAAAATTGCCATCAGGTATCCCCATACTTGCCCCCTTGGGTCCGGCCCGGTCCGGGCTTTTTAAAATTTCCAGGGCCCGGCCCGGCTCGGAGGGCCCGACGCTGAAAAATTTGACCTTTTTCGAAATTTTTTTTTTCGAATTTTCATTTTTTTCTTTCAAAATTTATGAATTTGTTGTTCATTTTCAGTTTGAAGATGTTCTATAACCACAAAATGCCTTCTTAACAAAAATTAGTAAAATTCATAGCCAAAATCTTTTTTTTTTGGAAGAATGCGCGAAAAAAAGTTTTTGAATCCGGGCCCATGAAAATTCCGAAATGGGCCCGCCCGGCCCGGCTCGCAAAAAGTGTGGGTATCCCCTCTTGATTCAAACGGAAATATTCAAATCTTAGGCCAATTATCTTCAGGTACACCCGCCTCTCCCCCTCCCCGCACTATTACATAATTGTACCGGATTATCCGGTCATGCTCTCCCCCATTCATTTACCGCTCACTGTGAACAGCTCTCCCCTACCAACACTAGAAAATTCAAACTTCTATACCATCTGTCTCTCCGATTCAAAATTAGTCATCTAGTCGTGGTTTGTTAGGTGGGATTCAGAAGTTAAAGAGAAAAAAAAGCACAGGCCCCTCGGAACTGCCGTATCTTGATCAACATTTCGGTTTAGTAGTAATTGAAACTAGATTATTTATTGACATGATTAGAGCTTCGATTTGAGTGTAATCATGACTACGCTTCAGAATGTTGAATTTCTGCACCTTGAAGGCACAAGGTGCCTAAAATCTCAAAATTTGGTTATTTTACGTGGAAGTTCTTTGAAAATAGCCAAAAAACGCGGTCCTCTTCAAAATAATTGAGGCGAAGTTAAACATAGAAAAACATTAAAAACCATCAAGATTTGTTTTGGAACAAAACGAAAAAAGATATGATGTTTGATAGATAAAACAGTGCAAAAATTGACTCACCAAAATCTTCATCCAGTTGACTTCAGCTTAGATGTTGAACAGATAGGAAGTAATTATAAAAATAGAAATAATCAGTTTTGGATTAGTCCCAACTACAGAGAGACAAATAGACAGAAGACTTTTTAGTACTTATTGCTTATCGTGAGGTTTTCGAGAGGGAAACTTCATTAAAATTTCGAATTCGGATATCAGATTATTTTTGGTCTGGTCATGAATTTTTGGTCTAATTCGAAACAGTTCTCTCAAAATATTATTATGGACAGGAAAGTTCCAAAAATTTACAAAAATTTCACAGGTTCCACTGGCTCAAAATCACTAGCCAACCTGTTTTTTCCAAAAAAAAAAATTCAAAAGTGTCCTAAATACAATAACTCGCTCTCGCAAAGGACCGCACCATGCACAATAAGTACCAAGAAGACCAATGATATTTCTGAAGCACCCTAGGCCTTTTATACCTTTCCTTCTGTCTCAAAAGGGGGCGGAGCGTTAGTTCACATATGAAATAGCATAAGACAAGAGGAGACTCCAAAAAGAGGGGTGGAGTCTTTATACGACAGATGGTATATGAATTTGAATTTCTCAGTAATAGGAAAGAAAAACTGCACACAGTGAGCGGTTAATGAAAGGGGGAGGGCATGACTGGATAATCCGGTAAGGTTGTGTAATAGTGATGGGTGGGGTAGAGGCAGGTGTACCTAGAGATAATTAGCTTAAGATTTGAATATTTGAATTCAAATCTATAAGGCATACATGATGGCAAGTTTGGAATAAACGTGTCTAACAAAGTTGTGCGGAGAAAAAAACTTCAAAAATAAAAGTCTAAAAGCAAATATCGAATGTGAAAAAAAAACCCGGAATACGCACGATGCCGAGAAATGGTGAGCGGACCTCTGCAGAGCGATTCATAACTCGGTTTAAACTCAACCGATTTAGACATTGTTATCTTCTATATACTAAAGGAATAGCTCTGTGTGTGTGTCTGTCCAGCACTTATCACTGAATAACTGTTGTACCCCTCGACCGTTTCCTTTCATATTTGGCATGTAGTCATGGGTCACCGAGCGCTTCAATTCTGTGAAGTTTGGAGCACGGGTTACTGTAGGATTAAGGTAGCTATAGTAACCAGATAACTCAACAATAGCTAGAAAACGGGTTCGAAGTGCTCAGAATTGTTCCATTTTTTGCATGTACTATCTAAGGGACCCCAGTAGTACACCATCTAAAAATGGTGGAGATTACTGTAGGATTACGGTAGTTATGGTACTCCGAAAACTCAACTGGCAAGCTCTGGATGGATAACCTTCCAGAACATTCTCCTTCTCTCCAGAAACTTCTAGAAACTGCCAGAAACTACTAGAAACTTCCAGAGCTTCCAGAAACTTCCAGAAACGTCAAAACATCTGATTATTTTGGCGGGAATTCAAACTCTCAAAATTTTTGGCGGGAATTCAAATTATAAAAATTTTTGGCGGGAATTCAAATTAGAAACATTTTTGAAACAAGAAGGAGGCTTAGGGCGCATCACTACCCAATGATCAAAAATGAGCTTAAGCGTGGCAAATTTACCCCCCATTGAGGAGCGCAGCGACGAACAAAAAGGAGGTGAGCCGCCGTAGGCGGCGCCACCGACTGGTTCGAAACTACTGAAAGAGATTAATAATTGTTTGCCTGAATTTTTTTGTTACTTTTTCAGAATTTCAAGTTGTCTGTAAAATTCTTGAAACTGAAAACCAAAACTTTTTTGTGTGGTATTATATTCTCATCATTTTGACTCAAAAATGTTTTAATAGGGTCAAATAAACAAAATCTGTCAATAGACAAGACTTAGAAATTCTGGCTCCTGAGCTTCAAGCCTAGAAGCTCGAAATGAGCAATTTGGTTCAAAATGCATATCTCGTCATAAAATGGTTCAAATGGACTAAAAATTTGTGAGATCATCATTTTTTGACTCTATTCTGATATGCAATTAAGAATAGAACTTTTGGAAATACTTCATTTTTTCGGATTCCACTTTTTCCACAATCACATTAATGACACACCGAAAGGATGATTATAAACCACCACACAAAAAAGTGTTGGTTTTCAGTCTCTAGAATTTTACATAAAGTTGAAATTCTGAAAAAATATTCAAAAAATATTCAGACAAAAATGTTAATATTTTTCATTACGTATCAGTAGTTCCAGAAAAAAATTTCTTGTTAATCGGTTGAGAACCGAGTTATGAATTGCTACGCAGAGGTACCTTCATCATTTCTCGGTATTGTATATTGGATTTCCGCACAACTATGGAACGACATTTATATAATGCTGTATCAGGAAACTTGAACGAGCCAAGGCCACATTTTGCGACGAATTATGAATATTGATACAGAAGAAAATGTTTTCAACCTCCGCATGATATGTTCTACTTCTGCTCATAACCGATACATTATGAAACTAATGATACAGGTGCATGCAGTTTTATATATCCAGAGCGATCAATTTTGGTTGCGTTTTGAGGTTTGAATAAATGTTGAATGTAAAATAAACTGCTAAATTTTTTTGGTGGTACAACAAATGAGAACTGATCAAATGAGAACTGCTACAAATGAGAACTGCTATAGATTGTTCTGATAAATGTTATTGTTCTGTCGTATTGGGCTAAACGCAAAAACAAAATGGACCAAAAGTCCAGAAAAAAAGAAAGAAATAAAGCCAGGAAACCAAACTCGACTTTGTGAAGAGTTCTCATTTGTTCAGTTCTCATTTGTAGCAGTTCTCATTTGTTTTACCACCATTTTTTTTAGCTAATCCTTCTTGAAATTTTTAAGAATTGCTGCTTTAAGCATGGGATTCTGAAAACACCCATGTTATAGGTTTGACGATGACCTAAACTCGGTCATTTATGTGCCAATTGCAGTTTTGGGATTTTTCTTCTTTGTGTTGAAGCGGACCGCGGCGAACCGTCTAAAAGACTTGTCCATTCGACAGAAGTTGATTTATTCAACGTGTTTCATCAAGTTGAATCTTTAAACGCAACCGAATATTGAGAGCTTTCAGCAGAAAAAAAGTGTGTCAAATGTGGCGGAAATGTCTTGTTAAATTCATTTCCATGATTCTAATGTGCCACAAAAAGTTTCAACCAGCCTCAAACCGAAGATTTGTTTTCTCCTTTTGCTGTATCTTTATTTGTTCTAGTATTGTCATTGACACCTGGTATTCAGCTTCAAACGAATGCTAAGTGTTTCTGTTCTGTTGAAACTCAACTAAAAATCGTCAAAATTATATTTCATGCTCTCACATATATGCCTTCAGTTTGTAAAGAAAACTGACCTTATCATGCGCCAAGTTAAAAATCACTGCATTTTCTTTTGCGCACGAGGCTTTCACTGTTATGGATGTTAGAAATTGTTGGAAATCGTCATGGAAAGCTTGATAAATAAGTTTCATCACATATTTGGAAGAATCGCAGCATATAAATCAACATTATTGAACAAAGCCAATGGGAAATTCGATTGGAATGAAGCCTCCAGTTCTATGTTCGCGCCACATTTTTCGTCTACGTCAAAAGATTTAAAAATAGTTTCTCAAGTGTTTTCCCCACCTCTCTTAAAATTTGGCAGGCAAAAGTTAATTCTGAGCAGATCTGCAGATGCTCAAACTTTCGCTTTTTGGAGGCACTGAAGTGCATACTGGTGCAGACCACCGTTTGAAGACGTGATAATTAGATTGTTTCCAAAAAAAGATAACATTCAAACTTTCAACAATCGAAACACCTTTATATACTTAAATTTTGATAAAAATACAGTCCTCTTTGATTGGTATAAAGTTTTTCTAGTGCTCGAACTACCATCCTTCCCTACAAAAGCTGTTTAATTTAGTTCGTATTTTCACTTTAAAAAAACACCAAAACATTCCGATGGGTTTGAAAAACGACAAACTACTTATTTTCGAGGGATCAAACGCATTTATATGTAATTCCTGTCATAAAAATTGTTTCTGCAGCCACCCCGCAACCGTAAAGTTTTGGTAATTATGTGCCAACCTGATGTGCAACCGTATAAGCGATTTATTGTAAACATATCACTAGCTCCTATGACGTCTTGGTTTGGAATCATTGCTGAAACTTTTTTTAGCCCACATAATGAAGAATTGTTGTTTTTGAGGTATTACCTGTTGGATCAATTTTTGAGCCGTCTACAATTTTAGAAAGTGGAACACTTTGCAACAGTTCAATATTCTGGAAAATCGTGCTAGATGCGTTTGAAAACTAGCCATCTGGCTATCTCTTTTGATTCAAATTCAAATATTCAAATCTTAGACCAATTATCTCCAGGTACACTCGCCTCTATCCCTCCCACTACTATTACTTAACCGTACCGGATTATCCGGTCATGCCCTCCCCCTCTCATTTACCGCTCACTGTGAGCAGTTATGCTATTCGAACACTAGAAAATTCAAATTTCTGTACCATCTGTTGTATAGAGACTCCACCCCTTTTTTTGGGGTCTCCTCTTCTCTTGTGCTTTTTCAATTTAGATATTCAAATCTAAGGTCAATTATCTTCTGCTACACCCGCCTCTACCTCTCCCCTCCCATTACATAACCGTGCCGGATTATCCGGCCATGCCCTCTCCCTCTCATTTACCGCTCACCATGACCAGTTTTTCCCTCTAAACACTAGGAAATTCAAATTTCTATACCATCTGTCGTATAAAGACTCCACCTCTTTTTCTGGGATCTCCTCTTGTCTTATGCTATTTCACGTGGGAGCTCAAACTCCGCCCTTTTTTCGGGACAGAGAGAATAGTATAAAAGGCCTAGGGTGCTACAAAAATATCATTGGTCTTCTCGGTACTTATTGTGCATGGTGCGGTCCTCTGGGAGGTGAATTATTGTATTTTGGACATTTTTGAATACTTTTTCTTGGAAAAAATGGGTTGGCTAGTGATTTTGAGCCAGTGGAGCCTGTGAAATTTTTGTAAATTTTTGAAACCCTCTTGTCCATAAAAATATTTTGAGAAAACGTTTTGAGTTAGACCAAAATTTCATGATCAGACCAAAAATAATCTGATAGCAAATTTTGAACTTTTCTGTGAAGTTCTCTCTCCCAAAAACCTCACAATAAACAATAAGTACCGAGGAGACTTCTGTCTATTTGTCTCTCTGGAGTTGGGACTACACCAAAACTGATTATTTTGAATTTATTTCTTACTGTTTATTCCTTCAACAGAAAAGCTGATCTCAATTGGATGAAGATTTTGGTGAGTCAATCTTTGCATTCTCTCATTTTTCTAGCAACTTTCTCGATGTTTTTCTTCCCAGACAAGTCTCGATGTTTCTCAATGTCTTCCTAGGCTGAAATTTTGCTCCCATAAGTTTGATGTTGGAAAATTTTTGGAACTTTTCTCACTGTAGGCAAATTTCAAACCAGCCGAATCTATTTTTCATAAATTGAAGTCATGTAAAACACCGAATTTCGCATTATTTCCAATTTTGATCCAAAAACTGATCTTTCTAAAGATAAAATAATTGAACAGTAGAAGTACAGTATTTGAAACGGAAAAGGCAGTCATAGTAAGAAGTAAAAATCATGAGGATTGAAAACAGAAATAATTTTTAATACTTCTCTTTTAATACTTCAATTTTTAATACTTCCAACTTTAGTCGAGAATATTCCAAGAGTCAAAAGATGATGTTACGTTAATTTTGAAAAAAAATAACAAATTTCCTACCGAACTGATTTAATTTTTCGAGTACAAAAACCAAATCAGCTCGTCGAGACGGTTTGAATGAGTATAATAATGATTAGTTTTTAGCGTCATTTGTAATTGAAAACTATCAACGCATTTTTGAATGTCTTCATTCGAGTTCATCCTAGTATTTTTTGGCTCCGGGAAAATTCGCAGCGAGACATTTTGCAGCCAGACGTTTTGCAGCCGTTCTTACGCGTTTTTTGGATTTTAATCAAATTTTTTCGATTAGTTATTTTTTTTTCGATGAAAACTGGGCAATATTATGTAATTTCGATACCAAAGTGCACAAAAAACACGAGAAATTGCCAAAATAAGTGTTCGTAATGCAGAATTCTAATGCAAAATTTGAGTTTTCGCTCAGTTTGATCAAGTTAAGCGATTTTTCGTTTTTTTTTGTGTACTCTGGTAACGGAATTACATAATATTGCACGGTTTTTATAAAAAAAATAAAAACTAATCTACAAAAATTTGATAAAAATCCGAAAAACGCGATAAAACGGCTGCGAAACGTCCGGCTGCGGAATGTCTTGCTGCGGAATGTTTCGGCTGCAAAGGTGGTGTAAAATTTTGAATTATGTTCTATTAGGAAGAAGGAAATGTCCACCATAAGCCGTTAATTGAAGAGGAAACGTTATGACCGGTTAATCCGATACGGTTATGTAATAGTGAAAAGAAGCGCAGAGAGTGGTGTACCTAGAGATAATTGGCCTAAGATTTGAATTCAAAAAAATAAATGTTTGTTGAAAAATCTTTTTGTGAGTTTCCAGATCCTCCAAAAAGACGTCCGAGCTGGTTCCCATAGCAACCGTAAATCGAGCGAACTCTGAAGCTCAGTCATCGCTTTGAAGAAATTGCTCTGAATAAGCACTCTCGAGTTGAAGTTCTCAATGAAGAAGCACAAGAATAGTATCCATTTGTCCGGATGTTCATAACAATGGGGGACATTTATGGATTCTACTCCCCAGGGAATGGAGGCAAGCTCAGAATATTTTTGAGGTAAGTGCTCAAGTGCTATGAAATCCATTGCTATATCTCAACTGCTATGGGGTTATCTCTTCTATATACTAAGCGGCAAGCTCTGTCTGTGTGTGTGTCAGTCTGTCCAGCACTTATCAAAAATTAACTTTTGAGCCCCTTGACCGTTTGGTACCAGACTTGGCACATGGTCATGCGTCCCCGAGCGCTTCAATTGCATGACATTTGGAGATCGGATTACTGTAGGATTACGGTAGCTACAGTAACCCATTTTTTTGAAAACGTGTTTGGAATGAACGAAATCGTTCCAATTTTTGCATGTAGCGTCTTGGTGATCTCAATAGCACACAAACAAAAAGTGGTGAAGATTGCTGTAGGATTACGGTAGTTACAGTATTTCGAAAACTCCACTGGCAAGCTCAAGATGAATAAGCTTCCAGAACATTCTGTCTCTTTCCAGAAACTTCCAGAAACGTCGAAACATACTTATTTTGACGGGGTTTCAAATTTTATGGAGTAATATACATGAAACCCCCCGGTGAGGAGCGCAGCGACGAACAAAAAGGAGGTGAGCCGCCGTAGGCGGCGCCACCGACTGGTTAACTGCTACAGTACCGTCCATAATTACCATTTTTCCGGAACTTGTCTCTTCTGTCGGCTGTAACTCAGCAAGCATGTTAGCTAAAAAAAAGTCATGTACTACAAAAATATAGAATATTGTATGCTCTATGAATTTTTAGTAAATCACTTTTCTCTTACTTCAATGGTTTTTGAAATTGGAGCATTCTTAGCAAGGAAGGTCTGAGAATTGACCTTTTTGAGTTGGCAACTTTTTTTCTATTTCATGTGGCTCAAAGTTGGCGTTTCAAATTTTTTAGTACAAAATGGCTTGAATTTTCACGGGGTGTTCGTTTACTTTTGCACGGTACTGTACTTTTTTTAGGACCACATTATTTTTCAACTAGCGAAATGTTCAAAACTCAGCAATAAAAAATTGACCACATTTCGAATTTTTCAAAGCCAACCGACTTATGCTGCCCCGAGCGTACAGTGTTGGGTGTACCTGTATTATAATTGTAACGATATTTAAAAAACAGTCGTTCTAAAAGTAACATAGAAGAGGGTTGATTCATTGATACTTTCCAAGAATTTTGTTGTTACGAAAATTGCGCTATTTCGGCTTATTCGAGATATGATATGGTCCTACATGAAGACAAACTAGAATTTGATGTAGCGACTATTATCTTTTCCCCAGCAACTTGTTCGAAATCTTTTCTTGAAACATGATATAGTCATTCCCGACTGAGATAAAGCAGAGATGCCGAGCCTTATCAAAATTGTCGTGCTAAACATCGTCGCAGTTATCCTAGCCTATTACTATTATGACATCAAGCTATCTGATTTTAAGTACGTTACCGGAGCCAAATGTCAACTGATTATGGGGATTGGTGTATACCTCGTCATTATCTTGATTGCAAGCTTTTTAAGGGAAAATAGAAAAGTTCCCGGTTATTTTAATATTTTCTAGGTGCTCGTCCTATTCTTCAACCACCAAACTCACGAAGAATTAATCCGCCAGGCTCGACTGGAACGCCAAGCCCGAGAGTTACCACCACCACCTCGGCAGCACCGTAGAAACAATCGGAGATACGGAGAGTATTGGATGGATAGAGAATGAGTGGAAAAGTTTCATGACATTCCGGCAAAAATAAATTACCTCAAAAAGTCGTTTGTGTCTTCTTTCTTTGGAATGTTTTTTTCATTGTGAAACCGTCATTACATCCAAAAAACTATGGATATTCTTCGTATCTTTGAAACATTATATCTTATACACGTATCTTTTTTAGCTTTTAGAAATCCCTTTCTTGAATATAAATGATAAGTCATAGCTCAATGTCTCGTTTTCAAATACACAGGTAGTACACATAAATCACAAACTTTATGTTGTTTCGAAAAGGTCGGCACACCACAAAAGAGAGTTTTGTATGTAAAAAAACAATATAAAAAGCTGTAATTTATTAAGGACAGCTCAAAAAACTTTGTTGCGTTTGCAGGAGTAAAAGCAAAGTACATTTGAATAATTTTTCAGACTTTCGTTGCGAGACTTAAAACTCTGATTACGGGAAATAGTACTGCATGCTCACAGTAGCATATCTCGAGTGCTTTTGAAAATTTTAAGGTGTAGTCAACTTTATTTAGCATCTGATTCCAATGGTACAAGTTTCATTGTTATAGCAACAAAACTAGCCGAAATATTAGGGTGAACCAAAAGTTTTCCGCAAATCCGGGATTTTTTTCACTAGGATAGTTTTTCGAATCTAGTTTTTTGCATGATGGGTACCTGCCACCTAAACAAAACCACCGCCAAAATATCATCAGTATTGGTCAGCTACCACAAAAGATACAGTAAGTTATAAGGTCGGACCCTCTTTTTCGGAAAACCACTGTTCCCAAAAAGATTTTTCCAATTTTCTCAAATCGAAATACTTGTATGGACGTTCATATTAACCACCAGAAAAATCTTGATCAGATATCCGCTCTCTGTCATTTTAGAGAAAATTCAAAAATGGCTTGAAATTTCGACCAAAAACTGAAAATTCTTCAATTTCTATTTTTTCATCAAAATTTTTTTTGAAACTTTTTTGTCTCATCTAGTGTGCAAATAATGCACACAGTTCTAATTTTTAGCACCTCGAATAAATAAATCTTAAAAGCCTAAAGTTGGGAAGTCCAAAATATGAATATCGGCGGAGAGTGGGTCTTTGGTCATGCTTTTTCAAATTGTGTAGTACCCATGCTCATATGGGTATTTTTCATTCAAAAAATTGAAAAAATCTTTTCGGGAACAGTGGTTTTCCAAAAAAGATGATCCGACCAACACCCTTATAACTTACTGTATCTTTTGTGGTAGGTGACCAATACTGATGATATTTTGGCGGTGGTTATGTCTAGGTGATAGGTAACCATCATGAAAAAAACTAGATTCGAAAAACTGTCCTAGTGAAAAAAAAATCCCGGATTTGCGGAAACTTTTGGTTCACCCTAATATATCCTTTTCTATTGTTTGTGGTAGACCCTAGCCCTTTAAGACCGTTTAAACCACATCCGATTTACGGCGAAGTCGCTAAATAACTCACTAAAATATTATTTCATTGGTTTCTTTCCGCCCACAACCTTCCGAAATACCGTAAATTCTCTAATTGAGGTGCCCCTCCAGTTGAAGTGCCCCTCCAATAGTGGTGCACTCCGCCGGGGCCTTGGAAAAATAGAGTTGCACCCTCTAATTGAGGTGCGCCTCTAATTGTAGTGCCCTCCAACTGTTTTTCGATAATCGAAAAATATCTTATTTTTTGAACAGATTTACAACTGTAATGATTAAAAAAGAAAAGTAGTATACTTCATTACTGAATTTTTTTAAAGTCTTAGCGCAGAATAAGAAATAGCCGAAAAAAGAGCGATTTCAGCTCAAAAAGAGGATCTGATTCTTATCGATCTGTCATTTTCAGTATGACAAAGCTAAAAAAATTATCCTCTCGAAAAATAGAGTTGCACCCTCGAATTGAAGTGCCCCTCCAATAAAGGTGCACTCCCAAGGGGCTTTTGAAAAATAGAGTTGCATGCACCTCAATTGGAGAATTTACGGTATCTGGTTCATCATAACTGAAATGTAGTCTCTTCACCAGAAAAAAAGAATAAGTATCCAGCTGTGTTGTCTCCGCCTAAAAGGGTACAAAATGATAGTGCTTGTGATATACATAATTGTATTTATATACACACATGTGTTAGTGGAAAAAAAACTGAAAAACATTGCATTTCTTTTCTTCTTGCTTGCCAGTTTGTGGAAGAAACTGATATGTTCTATACATCCAGTGCTCTGTTTTCGGAGCAGTACATAACGGTTACTTACTGAGGTTTCGGAAGTTATGAGCTGAAAAGTTGTTTGAAATGTATTGAAAAACATTTATTCAGTTAACCTCATTTTGAAATTTTCAAAACCAACCGAGATATACTGCTCCGAATATAAAATACTGCATAGACCATGCAGTATATAGTGTTTCATGTTCGGAGGAGTATATTTCGGTTGTCTTCAGAGTTTACAAAAAAGTTTCAACTGATGAAATTTTTAAAATTCAATAATTAATGTTTTATTAGTTGACCACATTAAAAAATTTTTGAAAGCAACTGAGATACACTGCTCTGAACATAAAACACTAGGTGTTGCTCTATACGGTAACACATTCAATTTCATTCATTTTCAATTTCCGATTTTAAGAACCTTCTTTTCATTTTCTCAGTCGGGAATGACAGTCGGGAATGACTTCTAAAAGTAGTACTGTCATTGATATCGGCACGCAGATTCAAAGGAACGTTGGGTGTTCCAATTTTTTTTTCACTTGATAGTTGTCTACCAGCTAGACATTACCACCGCCAAAATTTCATCAGTATTGGTTACTTGCTTCAATAGATACAGCTAGTTATAGGGGTCTTGATCGGATCTTGTTTTTCAGAATAAGACTGTTCTCATCCAGATTTTCTCAATTTTTTATATTCAAAAAACTCATGTGAGCATGTCTATTATGCCTTCAAAAAATCATGGTCAGATATCCACTCTCTGTCATTTTAGAGAAAATTCAAAAATGTCCGACCAAGACCCTTAAAACTAACCGTATCTTTTGAAGCAGGTAACCAATACTGATGAGAGTTTTGTCAGTGGTAATTTCTAGCTGGTAAACTTCTATCAAGAAAAAACTTGATTTTGAAAAACTGTTCTACTTCTGTTCCGGATTTGCGGAACCTTTCTTTTCACCCTACTAAAAATCGTCAAAATTGTATTTCTGCTCTCACATATATGCCTATAGTTTGTAAAAAAAAATTGACAGTGTAGAATATACCTTTCTCAGGTTATTTCTTTTCAACTATCAATATATTGCGTACTACCCTAACTGGGCGCAAAATCAGAAATCACTGCATTCTCTTTCGGGCAGAAGGCTTTCACTGTTATGGACGCCGGACATAACTGGAAATTGCCATTGAAAGCTTGATGAATAAGTTTCATCTCACATTTGGAAGGTTTGCAGCATTCAGATCAACATTCTTGACCAAAGCCAAAAAAACAATGAAACAGTTTATTAAAACGAAGCCTCCAATTTTTGAGTCGCGAAATGTTTTTTGTCCATGTCGAAAAATTCGATAATGGGTTTTCAAGTGTTTTCCCGAAATTTGGTGAACCAAAATTAATCCTGAGCAGATCTGCAGATGCTCAAACATTTGCTTCGCAAAGACCCTGAAGTGCGTACAGGAAGTGGAATACCTTTTTGCAATTGTCCCAACGGGAAGTTTCTCATTACAGAAACTGCCTTTCAAGTTTTACAACATTTCGATATTCCGGAAAATCGATGCGTTTACTTGAAACTGGCCATCTGGCATTCTCTCTTGATTCAAATTCAAATATTCAAATCTAAGGCCAATTATCTCCAGGTACACCCGCACCTACCCCTTCCCTCACAATTACATAAGCTTACCGGATTATCCGGTCATGCCCTCCCCCTTTTATAAACCGCTCATTGTGAACAGTAGCTCTTTCCAAACACTAGGAAATTCAAATTTCCATACCATCTGTCGTATAAAGACTCCACCTCTTTTTCTGGGGTCTCCTCTTGTCTTATGCTATCTCATATGGGAGCTCAGGCTCCGCCCCCTTTTTGGGTCAGAGAAAAAGGTATAAAAGGCCTAGGGTGCTACATAAATATCATTGGTCTTCTTGGTGTTTATTGTGAATGTTGGGGTTTTTTGGGAGGAGAACTATTGTATTTAGGACATTTTTGAATATTTTTTTTTGGAAGAAACAGGTTGGCTAGTTATTTTGAGCCAGTGGAGCCTGTGAAATTTTTGTAAATTTTTAGAATCCTCTGTTTGTTCATAAAAATATTTTGAGAAAACGTTTTGAGTTAGACCAAAAATTCAGGATCAGACCAAAAATAATCTGATAGCAACTTTTGAATTTTTTGTGAAATTCTTCCTTCCAAAAACCTCACAATAAACAATAAGTACTTAGAAGACTTGTGTCTATTTGTCTCTCTGAAGTTGGGACTAAACCAACCTTGATTATCTTGAATTTATTATTACTTTCTATTTATTCAACAGAAAAGCTGAACTCAATTGGATGAAGATTTTGGTGAGTCAATTTTGGTATTTTTTCATTTATGGAACAAATTTTTTCATTTCTTGTTCCCAGACAAATCTCGATGTTTCTCAATACCTTCCTAGACTGAAATTTTGCTCCCATAAGTTTGATTTTGAAAAGTTTTTGGAACTTTCCTTACTGCAGTCTAATTTCAAACCAGCCGAATCTATTTTTCATGTTTTGGAGTCTTGTAAAACCTCGGTTCTCGTCTTGTTCTCAATTTCGAACTTAAAAACAGCTTTCTAAATCCACATGGGTCGCATACTTGTGACGGGCCTTCTCACAAATTTTCAAGGCCCGGAAGATTACCGCGCGTTTTGAAAAATCGAAAAAATATTTCCAAATTTGTGCTCCAGCGTTATATTGAGCATAATAACAGTACATAAGCATCAGTAGTTCTAACAGTGGGTTTTTGAAGCATTTCACACCATTTTGATGAATTTTGCAGTTAAAAGTGTAACATTTTCTGAAAAAGTGCAAGTTTAACGTTTTAGAATCCGGGCCTTGCCAAAATTTCACAAGTATGATGGATAGAACTGTAGGGGAACAGTATTTGTGAGAGAAAAGGCAGTAACAGACACGGTAAATGTGAAAAAAAATTAGGTTTGCGCGATGTTTTTTGATCTACCTCATGCATCTTTAATTTTCTAGAACAAAACTAAAATATCGGTTTTCTCTTTCTGTCAAGGACAGATGAAATTAGTATAGCTACTCATTTCTTTATAGCGTTTTTCGTATCTGCAAAATATCAGCATCTTTAATTCAGTTTTGAATGTCTCCGTTGGAGTTCATCCTAGTACTTTTTTTGGCACCGGGACGTTTCGCAGCCTGACTTTTTGCAGCCTGACTTTTTGCAGCCGTTCTTACGCGTTTCTCAGATTCCATCAAATTTTTTTCGATTAGTTTTTGTTTTTTTCGATGAAAAATGGGCAATATTATGTAATTTCGATACCAAAGTGCCCAAAAAACACGAGAAATTGCCAAAATAAGTGTTCGTAATGCAAAATTGTAATGCAAAATTTCAGTTTTCGCTTAGCTTGACTTTTCAGCTATTATTTATCGAAGAATACTTCGAATAAATTTTTCAGTACAATAAAAAAAAACATTACAATCATTTTACTTATAAAAAATTTTGCATTTCTTTAAACACTTATTTTGGCAATTTCCCGTTTTTTTTTGTGCACTCTGGTAACGGATATACATAATACTGCACTGTTTTTACCGAAAAATAAAAACTAATTTAGAAAAATTTGATTGAGATCCGAAAAACGCGGAAAAACGGCTGCGAAACGTCCTGCTGCGAAATGTCTTGCTGCGGAATGTTTCGGCTGCAAAGGTGGTGTAAGAATTCAAATTTTCTTGTATAAGGAAGAAGGAAATGCCCACAATAAGCCGCTAATTGAAGGGGAAAGGTTATGGCCGGTTAATCCGGTACGGTTATGTAATAGTGAAGGGAAGCGCAGAGAATAGTGAACCTGAAGATAATTGGCCTAAGATTTGAATGAAAAAATAAAATGTATATCTATATATATATATATATATATATATATATATATATATATATATATATATATATATATATATATATATATATATATTTGTTAAAAAATCTTTTTTGTGAGTTTCCAGATCCTCCAAAAAGACGTCCGAGCTGGTTCCCATAGCAACCGTAAATCGAGCGAACTCTAAACCTCAGTCATCGCTTCGAAGAAATCGCTCTGAATACGCACTTTCGAATTGAAGTGCTTAATGAAGAAGCACAAGAAGAGTGTCCATTTGTCCGGATGTTCACACTAGATGACATCTATGGATTCTACTCCCCAGGAAATAGAAGCAAGCTCAGATGAAGGAGAGGTGCCATTAAAAAAGTTTGAGATGACCATCGAGAAGGAACACCGGATCTTCTCATACTCTGTCAGTGTAGATGGAACTGCACTGGCTGAATATTTGAAGAAAGCACATTGGAGATTTCGTGCCTGGGAGTTGGAGATCAATGGCTCCAAGACAACCATTTTCCTCCGTAAGTTTCGATTGGAAACTATATTGTTTGAAACAATTCTGTTTCAGACCTTCACACATGTTTCTTATGGTACAAAGGAGAAAAGATAGGACAACCGGTAAAGACTTCTTTGTTGTCTTACACTTAATCCACAAAATTTTTAGGGAACAGCCAACGGAGAGGAGAAAATAGTTCAATTTTCGATTGGAGAAAGCACGGGAAGTGTGAAGATCCAAGTAGTAAAGTAAGCTAAATACAAGACATTTTCCTTTGTATTGTGTTTTTTTCAGCGGGTACCAGACTAAGTATTTGCAATTTAAAGGGAACCAACTCACAGAGCTGAGCAAATGGGATAAAATTTATGAAGAATAGATGATACCGGGAAGTTGTGTTAGCTGGCAGTTTGATTTTTAATTTTTATTACCTAATTTTTTTTCTAAACGCGATTAATTCAGTTATCTACCGTAAATCCTGTAATAGAGGCCCACCCAGTACTGTATGATCAGAGTGGCATAACTCGGTTGCCTTCAAAGATATCAAAATGAGGCCAACTGAAGAAATGATTATCAAAGCATTCTGAACATTTTATTAGTTGAAAACTTTTTGATAACTCTGAAGACAATCAAGATATGCGATTCCTAACATACACTACTGGGTGGGCTTCTATTACAGGATTTACGGTATATCGATCAACAGAATCTGTATTTTACTTTGTGCTTTTGAAAAGTTATACCGAAAATATCTCTATTCCAACATCGTTCTTTCGGGGGGATCGACCTTGTTCCCTGGATTACGTGAACGTTTGGAACAGGAGATGAGACAACTGGCTCCAAGGTTCGTTTTCAAGTTTTTTCTAATCTAAACTGTATTTTCTGACTTTCAGCTCAATGACGGTCAGAGTGGCGGCTGCTAAAGATCATAAACATTCAGTTTGGAGTGGTGGATCCTTCATTGCTTCTCTCCCTAAATTCCAAGAAATATGCATTTCGAAGGAAGAGTATGAAGAGAGTGGATCTTCAATTATCCATCGCAAGTGCTTCTAATTCTTTGTGTCTGTGTCCAGTTTGCATGCGCTACGTGCGCCTTCTTAATTTTGAGCGCACCTTTTTTTATTAAATGTAACCTTTTTTGTTTAAATTTGAGAATTTTTGAGCGCGTATTGCGAATGTTTAGTGAATTTCACAAGTGATTGTTTTTTTCTAGAAAAAATCTCTGGAAAAATACAATAAATGATTTGGGAAGAAAAAAAAAACAAAATTTGCCTCAAGTAGGGATCAAACCTAAAAACTTTTGGGTTCGTACAATCGCCAATGCTGTGACCCACTGAGCCATTAAAAATCACAAAAGAAAATTTTTCGAATTGTGTTCTTCCAGATGAAAAAAGCAAAAAAGATTGGCCACCAGTTGGGTTTGAACCTGCGGCTTGTAAGCTTGACAACGCTGAAAGATTCACTAAACTATATAAATACATGGAAACACTTTTTGAATCATCTACTGCCGAAAGAAAAAAACTAGAAGGCTTGCTGCTAGTGGGGTTTGAACCCACGCCCTTCGTTTTTCCGAATTTGAGCATGCCCCGACCCACTGAGCTATAGAAACACATAAGAACACGTTTCGAACCATCTACTGCCAGAAAGAAGAAAAACATATTTACCCCCATCCGGGTTCGAACCTGAGACTTGGACTTGCCAGTCTGCCTACGCTACAACCTAATGCCACATTCCCCACAGGTAGTTGAGGGCGTTGATAAGAGAAAAAGAATCTGATAGATTTATCAAAGCCTAAATGTTCAACGTTGGATCGATACCCTAATATTCAATAAGACTCCAATTGAGGACGAAAAAAGTTGTACATTTTAATTTTATTCATTAGGGTGGAAAAAAACTATTAACAGAGGTAGAAATTCGAATCAAAAATCATAGTAAATTTTGTATATGAAAAACAAAAAGGATAAAAGAATCAAAAATGAAAAAAAAAACTATTTGAATTGCCTTTTGATCTTCATTGCATCTTTCATGCATTTCTGGAGCAAAGATGATTTCTTGGGTGCTTTTTTCTGATCGCGAGAAGCAGAAGCACCAGTTTTGTTTTTGATTGCAGCAGCCACTTCTGCTTTTCCGGCTCCACTGGCAACTAGTTCTCGATCTGCTGGTTGGTCTGACAATCCCGAACTGTCAAGTTTCATCTTCTTAGACTCCGATTCCTTGTTCTCATCAGATTTCCTTTTCCTAGCCATTCGCCTTTTTTCGTTGATCTCCTCCTTTTTCGCTTTCTTCTTCGCATCTTCACTTCTCGATTTTTCCAATTTTTGTATTATCTGTCCACACAAAATTGTCATTGGAGCATACGGCGCCAATTTTTTTATTTTCTCCAGAATTTGGTGCTTCTCAGCAACCTCTAATGGAATTTCGAGAATACATAGTGATTCCAGGCAACTCAGCATCTGAAACATTGTGATACTTGAACAAATTAAGTTATTTTAAACTCACATCCACTCTTTTTCCGAGTTGATCCATCAGCTTGTCAAAGTTTTTAATGTTGAAAGACGCCATAATTATTTAAGCTGAAAAATGAAAATGTCTTAGTCAGCCAAAAAAGGTAAGCGAAGAAATGTACGAGAAAAAATCAATAGATGCAGACCACATACAAAGACAAAGAGAGGAATGGAGCGTCTAAAACTGTACTGGGCGTCTACCCTCCCCTCTTGAAGACGTCACTCTGGATTTGTGATCAATATGAGAGGTCATGTCTTTGCGTCTCTAAGAGTGCACACCCTATTTTTTGGAGATGAGAGAGAGTAAGGTAGATAACAGAAGCAGGAGTTCTGGAGATTCATAAAGGTTCCTTGGAAAAAAAAAAATGGACAATCTTACTAAAAATACTGTCAAAATGCACATGGATTTTTGAAGTAACTTACGAAGATGGTTAGACAAGAAAGAATAGTTGGTGAAGTATTGATTCAAGATAGGAAACGATAGTATGAGAGACATTCAAAAACAATAAAACTTTTGCTCCAAAATTTCAGTGAAAGCATTTACAGGTTCAGTTGAAACTCAAAAATCTTATCGAAAAATGAACCAAAATGGTCACTATACACGAAAACTATTTGAGATGAAGGATAAAAAATAAAACCCTTACAAACACTGTGCACGGGAAGAGTGGAAACGCATCGAATGGAACGTCGAAGACTGGTGTAGTCCACTACCCCTTTTAACAACGTTAGTCTAGATTTGTGATCAATACGTGGAGTCATGTCTTTGCGTTTCTGAAAGTGCATACACTTTTTTTTGGAGATTTACACCAACCATATTTGCAGACCTCCACAATTGTTCCTTTTCTATTTTCCCTGCCTCTCTTATTTTACAGACTCTTTAACCCTTTTTTTCGTCGTTTCGTGAAAAAGGTCCAAAGCGATGTATAAAAACGGCTGCGGCCGAAAAAAGTCAGTCAGACAGCCTGGCTATTAACGAAAACCACTCGAGATAGGAGATTAAAACAGAACCCATACACACACACTGAAATTGAGAAGATGAAAACCGAGAAAAATGAAAAAAATCCCTATGAACAGACCCATAATGATAATTATTCGAGAATATTATGTTTCAACCATTTTCAGTAAATGGGTGATTCTTTGCAGAGTCGGAATAGGAACTGAAGTTGTTTTATCTTATATCTTTCTAGTATCGACTGATTCTTAGCTGATTTTTTTAAGCAGACCCATACTGTTGATTTCTCGAAAATGTTGGATTTAAGCCATTTCTACAAAAAGCAAAACATGCTCATACCTAACGCTGAACAATCACTTTGGCAATAAGAAAGAAGTGATTGAAAGGTGCAAAAATTAAATTCGCCCTGAATTCCGCATCGTTTCCTGGAATTTGGTATGCTTTCCCTTTCCAGTTGTGACTTCTCCATAGTGTAAATCCAGCTCTGAACCGAGCAAAGTCCTGGTTATCATCCATTACTTCATGGTAATCGATTCTGTTCAACCTATCTGGGAGGTCCACGAAACATTGAAATATCATCGCCTCGAAATTTGGATTCCATCCATTTACTTGTTCCGTCAACAAGCAATGAGGGTTTGTTAAAACTTGTAAACTTGTACGCGGGGATCCAATCGCAGATCAATATTATTGTACCTTTGGGGCCGGACGGAAAATGTGTTCATAGAACCAATACTTTATTTGAAATAGAGAGTATGAAAAAGAAGTCAAAAACGGAAATAATTTTTTTTCGGTAATTTCAGCGTTTTGTAACAAATATGTCCAGAATAGTCTCCAATGCTTTTCCAATATTGCTAACATGAACTCTCTGAAATTCAGTTTTTTTTTTCAATTTTTTTGGTCTATTTTTGAGAGAACATACCTTATTCTGGTTTGCTGGGTCTTTCAAAGCCTCATTTATCCTTATCTGCAACTCCTGGAGCTCCGGCAATTCGAGTGTCAAAATACCCATTTCCATTAACATCAAAAATTCTCTCAGGCTTCTAGAATCTTCATGGTTCCGTTCGGTAGCGTTCTTCACGCTAACAGTGACAGCTGATAGGACCATAGTATGGAACTTTTCTATTTCAACATTTCGCTCCACTTGGAGACCCAACGTTTGAAATTCCTCAATTTTAGCGATCATTCCATTCAACCTTGCCAACATGTTCTTGTTCACTGGTAGATTCATCACTTTTATCGAATCAAGGAGAAAGTGAAGAAATTCTTTTTTGGAAGCGAGCGGCAAGGTACTGAAATGAAGTTGATATTTGGAAGATTTCAGTTTTAAATTCTCAGGTTTTGAAGTTCAAAACGAATAGGAAGGTAGTTTGTTGTTTGTAGCTCATTATCTAGAGTGCGGAACATAAGTATGGGCCTTGATTTGCATGCTCTGTGACGCTCGAACCAGATTCAAGCTTGAGAAAAATTCGAACATAGAAGTGTGCTCAATCTCATCTTACTTATTTCTTTTTAGCGTTCAGCTTAGTTTGCAGGTAGTAGTCTGATATTTATCACGTATAGTCACTTACAGTTTTCGATTCGGCTGCTCTGGATGATCTTTTTTATTGAATGCAATATTGAGAGTAGTCTCGTCATTCACTTCTGGTTCAACAGCAATTCTGAAATGAATATGATATTTAAAAATTGTCAGTATGTATTTCTTCTGGATTTTGATTCATAGTTAGTAACTGTCATGTTTGTAATTCTATAATGTGTAGCTTCTGGGTTGTAGTTTGCAGTTTTCGTGGGTAGTATTTGGGATTTTTTGAAGAATTACTGTTAGTGTCTCGTAGTTTTAGGTCTATATGTAGCTTCTTTAGCTTTCAGTTACTATTAGCTTATTAATATCAACTTACACATTCTGGTGCTGTTGTTTTGGAGGCTTTCCTCCGATCGTAACAACCTCTTCATTCTCATCATTATCTGTAGCAACCAAATTCGAATTTAGCTCGTCTGCTGTTCTTTCTCTTCTTGATCTTTTAGGTACTGGTGCCACATGTACATTTTCCAGTTCGCATTCCTTCTCTTCTTCGTCACAATCAGTAGTTATAGTTTTCATAGTTTGAAAGCTCTTCACATGACTTCCCTCCAATCTCAGACTTCCGTTATTTGCAATATATTTAGTTATGCGTCGGCGCTTATCAACGTCGACATGAGCAACGTTTCGAAGTCTGAAAGTGACAAAAAATTATAATGCAAGCGACCATGCCGGGCCGGGCCAAAGTTTCAAATTCTCAGCCCGGGTTTCAGCAGCAGAAATGTTTTTCTTGGTGTTAAGAGTGGGAAACCAAAAAAAACATGATTTTTGGAATTCAAACCGTATCTTGCTTACTCATAATGTTCCAAAAACCTTTCAAAATATTTTCTTAATTTTCGCTGAAGTTGTAGAGAAAAAACTATTTTTAGCCAAAAAAATTGAAAAATCTATTTCCAATTGAAAAGCGGGCCGAGCGGGCTATGCCGTAAAAAACGTCGGCCCGGTCCGGCCCGCTATTTTGCAAGTATGAAAAAAATCATCTTGTTGAAAGTTGTTCTGACTTACTCTTTAAGACACTTTGCGTTGACCGTCACACTCAATCCAAACAAAAGCTTAACTTTCGAATTTACATCCAACTCCTTTAGCTGACAAACACGTGCTTTAAAATCGTCAACACATTTTCGCAATGCTCCAAAAGTGAGGGAGGTTCCAGATAACATGTATTCATCAATAACGGCTTTTATAATTAACGGTGATTCTGTTTCCTCACATTTTCCACCCACAAAATTCAGAAAAAAATGATTTTCTTGATCTCTGTAGATTTGTTGCTCAGTCATCTGAAAGAAGTGAAAATTGAGAAGACAGAAAAGTAAAAATCAAAAAAAATACGTCGGTTCAGCACAAGATAAGTAAAATCAATAGCCAAATGGAACGATTTGACAGAGGGATTAGATAGAGAGAGGGTGCCCTTTACACAGCGAGATATGCAACTGTGAGGCGACCGTCTCCCCTAATCTCCTCATCTCATCTAAGGTCAGCCCGCCAAAATGTGGACATTTGAAAAGAGTGGAGGAGGTGGCCATCTGTTCATCTCTTTGCCCACTTGCCTCTTCATTCTCATCCTCTCTCAGGTCACTTGCATACATTCTCTTTTGTTCCCACTTATCGATTCTGTGCCACGGCCTCTTATTTGTCCTGTTTCCTTTCTTCTTTCTATTTTATAATTATAAGCTGTTTTTTCAGAATTCTTGCAAATTCTAAAACTTCGGAGAGGAGAAAAATGTCAGCTACCCAAGAACCCACTACTGAATCAAAGTTTCGTCTTGTGCGCACTTTAGGAAAAGGTGCATTCGGCAAAGTTTTACTGATAAGGAAAACAGAGAATGGGAATTCGTTAGTCGCTAAAAAAATCCCAGTGCAAGACGAGAACAGGAATCGAGCTGTTGAGAAAGAGTATCAGATCCAGGAAAATCTTTCTAAAACTGGCAATCCTCACGTGGTCAAAACGATTGCCATGCGCACTGAATCAAAGTTCCTCTATATTTTTTTGGAATATGTGGACGGTGGTAATCTTGCCAAAAAGATCAAACCGAATTTCGGTATGAAACCGGAACAGGCGAAACATTATTTCCGCCAGATACTTGATGGCTTGCAATTCATTCATGGAAATGGATATGTGCATCGGGATATTAAACCGGATAATTTGCTCCTTACTAGAAACGGTTGGTGGAAATATTCTTTACCTCTCAATACAACATAATTTTTCAGGTACAGTCAGGATTTCCGATTTCGGATTTGCCCGTCTCTACAGAGCAACCGATGGAACGGAAACCCTTCTGAGCGACAAAGTAGGAACAAGAGATTACAAGGCGCCGGAATTGTTCAAAAAGGAAAAATATCGAGGACCACCAATCGATGTTTGGTCATCTGGAATTACACTCGTCACTTTACTCACTGGAATTTTTCCATGGGATTGTGCGGAACGGTGAGTTTTGAGTTTCATAGTGTAAGGCCAGCTCAAAAGTTGTTTTTCGGCTAGACCAGTTTTCAATATTCATTACTGTTTGTGATATGTACCAACCAGCTAGAAACTATCACTTTCAAAATCTCAGCCCTCTACAGCAACTGAATCCAGAGTTATACTTCCAAAAAGAGGGTTTTCCTGGATCCTATTTTTCAGGATAATCGTGTTCTCAATGAGGTCGGTTTCAGATTTTGTATCAAAAATGCTGGCATGAGTGGTGATGACATACACCAGAAACATCTAGTGTACTCGGCCATTTCGCGGCTTTTTGTGTGGCTTTGAAAAGTGGCTTAAGATCGCGATTTTGAGTTTTAGAAAAACCGTATTCTACGCTCGGTATGATCATCTATATCCGAGGTACAGTAATTTCATGTAGAGAGTTGAAATTTTGACAGTGAAAGTGTCTAGCCGGTTGGTACATATCATTAACAAAACCGAATATCGAAAACAGCTCGATCCGAATAAAATCCTACAACAAAAGAAATTAACAGACTGTCCTAATATTCATTTTGCTTTTGTGAGAATTGTATTTTTTTACAACTATTTTCAGAACGGATCAATCATACAACAAATGGTTATCTGGAAGCGAGCTAGATGAACTCCCGTGGAACAAAATGGACCAGGTTACTATAGATTTTTTCAAGGAGATTCTCACTAATGAGCCTGAAAAACGCGCGACAATTGAACAGATCAAGTCCCACCCATGGTTGGAAGAGAAAAAACAGACAACTACAGTAGTAAATGGGAATGTTTTGAAAAGAAAAGAGAACAGGTGAGTTTCTGAATTACACGGTTATTATTAATTCAAATTTTTTTCAGTTCTGAAGTTCCAGAAAGCGATGCTCAGCCAATTTCGAATGTTAAGCGACAAAGATTATAATCATCTAACTTGCCAAACTGATCAAGTTTCTTTCATTGTATGACGTTTGGACAAGAATAACAGTTCATTTTTCTTTCAAAGTCTGAATAACTTATGATACATCTTCATCCAATGAAAATTTTGACAAGTCTTCCTTATGGATACGACAGTTGTGACAAATATAATTAATCATTTGTCACGTTACCCAAATGCACATCCAATGCTGAAACTTGGAAAAGTTGAAGCAGTTTCATAGGAATCCTGTAGAGTGGTTATCGAAACAGATATATAAAATTTGGTATCGTGAAATTGTGGCCGAATCCGTCGTTATGTCTTCGAATCCATCTTACTTCTCTATACACAGATCATTTTCCACAAAGCGGCCTAAAGTGACAAGATCCTTCCGAAACTGCGTGCTAGAAAAGTGTGGCTTTTGACTCGCTTGGTGAATGTGGATTATTTGTATCAAACGGTCCTCGCAACAGCTGACCCAACACATTATGAAGGTTCGGATGATTGTCCGATTGTTCGTGTTTTTTTCTGCAGAAACCGTTGTCGTCTCATGAATCTTGGGAGACATTGTCAAAATTGTTTGCGTTACAGTTTGACATTATCAATTTCAAAAAAAAAAGAGTTTGTTCAAAAAAGCGATTCATTAAGAACCAATATAAAATTCTCATTCAAATGAATTCAAGCTTTGCAATCTTCTGAGTTTAGGGAATTCTAGGAGAGCAGACAACATGTTGCTGCGCAATTTCCAGATTTGTAAGTGAACAAAATACCCGTGAAAATTTTGGAAATCAAAATGCCTAACCCCATTGTTTGAATGAAGATTGTCATTTTATTTGAAAGAAGTATCTGTTTGAATTTTGTCTTGCAAAGCTACTTTTAAGAAGTTGACAGAAATATGACGCATTCTCCTCCGACTGATGTTTGCAAAAGAGTACGCGGCGGCTTTTTTTTTTGCAAATGTCACTTTACACAGTGTGTTGAAGGGAAACCGATGACGTGTTTCTTACTTGGTTCGTCGTCTTGAGACGACTCCGCCCCTTTTCTGTTTGTGTATTCGGCGGCAACCAGATACATTTATTTTTTTTTTCTTATGGTCTAGCTGTGATTGTTGGACGATTATTTTTGATTTTTCTGGTGAGTTAATGATGTTATATGTTTTCAATTAAAAAGGCCATTTTCAGAACTATTTCTTCTTCTGACTTTTTTGTTCAAATTTTCTCTTGGTTGTTCAAAATTATGAATGGTTTCGAGATTTATAATTTGGTGAGTTTTCATAATTTTGTTTGGAAGTTTTTCTCCAAAAACTTGATTTTACTACTGATAAATACTTCAAAACTCGAAAAAAAACCTGAAAAAACTTATGAAATATTACAAAAAATATTTTTTGTAATATTTCATAAGTTTCTTGACAGAAAACGTCTTTTCCCTCAAATAACAATCACCTTAAATTTCTAGTTTGGCTTGTATATTACCAATTGTTTCTTTTGCAAGATCTCCAGTTCTCAGTTTCTCATTCAAATGATGTTTTTCTTTTTCTGTCAAAGTAACTAACGGTAATGCAAACCTATTTTTCCTTTTTCCAATAGTAATTTTTTGAAGCAAATCAACTAAAATGAAATGAAGTGAATAAAATAATTTAAAATCTTTTCATTTCAGATGCGAAGCGCTTCAATTCAAGGAAAACACGTTATTGGAACTGTAGCGGTTGGAACTATATATGGGAGTGGTCTTAAGCAGAGTTCACATAAATCGAATGGAAGAGAGACAGAAAGTTTGGCTGGCAAATCGAGGTTTTGGAAAAAAATCGGATATCACACTTGAGCAAATTGAAACACCTGACAGCTTGAAGCAATCGGTCGCAACCGATATCACCAACCTCCACAAACGGGTAAAATTCCTTGCGAATCCCCAGGCCGCTCGCATCAAAGCAGTGGAAACTTCAATTCGTGAAACAAATGCTCGTCTAGCTGTTTTGGAGCACAGGGAAACATCCGAAACGCGGATACAGCAACAAGAACAGGTAAGTTTTAGGACAGCACTCCAAGATAAGTAAATCAGTAACCAAATCCACTTCATCCACGGGACCAAGATCCCGAATTATTCCAACCATTAGAAGATGAAGTACCCGCCGTTCCCACAATTACGGTGCTCTCCGGAGGAACTAACGAGAACTTTTCCATTTTCACACGAAGCTTCTCAGATAACGTCAATGTCTCGAAAAATGCTTTGGACGACACTGCCAAAACAGCGGTATTCCTCACGTACCTGAGCAAAAACGCTCGTGACAAAGCCGGGGAACTCTTGGAAGTCAATCCAAACTCAACCTTCGAAAGCCTTTTGAAAAAAACGAAAACAAATTCTGGAGTCACAAGATGCAGAAGCCTTCTGATGTCGTTCTGATGCCAATCTCTGCCGATGCTCTGGTTTTTCGAGTATAATTGGACTGTCGAATCACAATGACTGAATTCTAGTACAAAAACAGCTTAGCTTTTTATAGTCAAAATCACTTGGTTCTTTATGATGTACCAAGACGATACAAAAATGTACCAAGACGATACAAAAACATTTCAGCAGTGTGAATCTCGGCTCGACCCACCACAATTTTGAAAATCCTCAAGCTCTTTTAAGCTCTAGCCGCAGTACGAAATGACTTTAAAAAGGTAGGCTCGGGACTATTTCTCACCTCACTATGTGGGTTTTGTCCCTACTATTCCCATCCTTATATGTTTCTTTTTTAACCAATACCCTCCCGGTCATTAAAAAAACTGCTTACACTGATTTGACTGACCGACGCAACCAGAGTCAGATGCCTACGCAATAAAGCTGAGGTTCTCCAAACGAGGAATACGGTACACAAATAATTTCAGAGAATTGTAAAAATAAATTCATTTTAAAGTTTTTGGTTGATAAAACCAAAACGATGGAGGAGGAACTACAAAAGTTTAAGGAGGCAACCCAGCAAATGAAAGTGGAATGCATCAACAATATTTTTATCAGTTGACTGATAGTGTGCCTATTCCAATTTTGGCCTTCAATATGACTGGGGAGCGGAAACCAATGACGTCAGCCCACTCGACTGATAAGAAATTAGAGTTGTATACAATAAAACCACGCCTTTTTTCTGCCACTATAAAATATGAGTGATAAGTAATTTGTTTCATTTTTCAATATTATCTACTTTGAACCTTTGGAATAGGTTCTCTTTGATATTTGATTGTTTCTAATTTTTATTTTGTATTTTCAACTATGCATATTTTGTAACGGTCAGTAAATTTTGTAACGGTGAGTAAACTTGTCGTAAGTGTTCTTTTGTAATTTAAACCTCGTAATGTATATTTTCCAGGGAGAAAATTCTGGCTATGCAGTTTGAAAGAAGGTAATATTTTATTTTTGAAACAAACTTTCAAGTTTAGTCATTCTCAGAGACCGTGAATTTGGCCTGCAAGAAGACGAGAAGCATAGTCAAGAAAAATTGGATCAGCAGTGATACTTCCAGTGTAAAATATGAGGAATTCTTCATTGAAATTTAAAACATCTTCATGCTAACTTTTCGTACCTTTTTTATTTCTGTAAATTCTGTTTTTTTTTAATTTCTATTTTGGAATAAAATTAGTTTAATAATCAAAACGGTCCTGTGGGTTTGTAGAGCTATAGAATACTCCTCATCTGATTCTGGCGATTGAATTTCTTGTCATTCGATGCCTTCTTTGACACACGAATTTGAAAATGACGGTCTCTGATTGGATTGAAAAATTTTTTAAAGTGTTCTCAAATTGATACTGTATGTTTCAGACAATTTTCATTCTAATTCTCTGAACTACGAAGACAATTCTAATCTAGACGAAAAAATGCACCAAAACCGTTATCAGCATTAGTGCTGGCAAAATGTTATTCTCCAAAATAAAGTATTTGTTTTTGACAGTTTTTGTTGAGTATTCACTGATGAAGAAAATTTTCGTCTGACCATTTTTCATTCTTTTTTCTAATTCTCTAAACTTGAGCCAGGGTCGTGGTAAATTTTTTTCGGAATTCTGAAGAATCTTTCACAGGCAAGCAACAAAATTTTTGGTTCTACTGTAGTTGAATGGACCTAAGCCATTTTTTGAAATTAGATGGACTCAAGAGAAGGGTCGAAAAGTTGGATGGACCCAACAGAGGGGTAAAAAAAATCGAATGGACCCAAGACGAGCACCTGAAAATTGGATGGACTCAAGAATTCCAAAGAAGAAGAATGACTCATTGAGCACCAGTTTTTGTGTGATTTTTTGTTTTCAAAACTCGATGAAGTCTCGATAAGACATTACGCTTTTAGAAAGAAATTATAACAATTTTTGAAAAAAAGAGCAGATTCTCAAATTCTCAATATGTCATTCTAATTAATGTTCATTTTGGGTCCATCCAACTTTTTGACCCCTATTGCGGAAATAATCCACATTATTCCCACAATGGTATAATGTCTAATTCGTAGACTTAGAAAATGATAAAAGGGTTACTTTGGAATATTATTTACAATGCTCAAGGAATGTTAACGTGGAATAGCCTGTTACACATCGACCCTTGCACCCTTCTGGTGGCCTTTGGCATGTCAAACCTACGTGGCAAGGTCGATGATGCTCTCCGCTTCTACTATCAATCAGTGCTCAACAACTCTCACAAGTTCTACCACGCTCTACCGAAGACAACACCGGAACCGACTCTACCATCTTCGTGCACACCGGTCTACAATACAAAGCAATGGCACCGGCCATTCCTGAGCTTGCATCTAATAAGCCGTTGTAATTCACACTGTTTTCATCCGTATTTATATTCCATATTCTTCTCACTCATTGAGACGGGCTACGGGGCTCACCACCCTTAAAACCGCCTCAACAACCCCTCTGTTGGGTTCAACCAAATTCAAGAAATGGCTTGGGCCCATTCAACTACAGTAGAACCAATTTGTTTTATTATGTTTTGGGTATCGTTGGAAGCTGAAATCTAGAAGAGTCGCATATATAGTTCTTCTGCCCGTTTTCTCAGTAGTTACCATTGTTTTTTACTATACAAATCCACGGCCGGGCCATATTGAAAAAGGCTCAAACCATACATTTTGGTTATTTGCGGTTCTATTGGTCCTAGGCTTTTTAGGTGGCCTTTTGTTGGCACCAGTGGTCACGAAACAAGAATACTGGTCCCATGACCGAAATCCTAGTCCTATGAAATGGGACCAGGCACGGGATCATAAAAAACACGATTTCTGAGAAAACTGATTTCGGATACAGGAAACTCGTCTTGAGTCCACTGATCCTATAATGAAAAACTAGATGAAGCCTCTTGCTTCTTGTTAGCTTTTTTTAAAACTTTTTTTTTCCATTTTTCATTGTTTAGCTCATGGGCATCTCAACCAGATATTTGAACTGGGTGGAACTTTTTCACAAATCATCACTCTTGTCTTCAATATTTCATCACAATTCGACGGACATTGACCGAAACACTGCACTCAAAATACAGTGCTCCATCAGCGGAAAGTGAGGTTAATCGGCACAACTTCTGCCGTAACTTCTTATTTTTCAGCTTCAAGCTAGTGCTCAAAAGCGATGATGACTGTGTCTCGTTAGAACTGAAGCTTGATGACGAGTTATTATATGTAATATGTAACACTAATAATAATATGTAATATGTAATATGTAAGACTAATGTAAGATTAATATGTAAGACTCCTGGCTATGGCATTTTTTATTTATTTAGAAAATTCACCTCGCTTTTCGTTTGCTAGGTCACACAGATCAATTGGAACGGCGTATTTAGTCAACATTGAGATTTAATTTTTGGATCATCAATTCTTCGTAATTTTATTGGTCCCCGTCTGCACTTGAAACACTTATTTTGCAGGTTTCGATCGAAAATTGGGAAGCAATATGGGATTATCACGTCGTTCCTAGAGTGATAAATTCTATGTTGGTTGATGTTTTTGTCGATATGCACAAATCTGAATAAAATTTTCACGTTCTCATATTCTAGTTCTCGATCCTGGTGTTCGGTTTTATGATAGTCAACCTCATCTTCGTCTCGGTGGTAAACTCTGGAGAGCAATATCTTTTGTTAGGTTCGAACCCCAGATATTTTCCACTATACAAAGATTTTCATTTCTGCACATCAATTTGCAGAAACCCGATTAGATGGTTGTTAGAACTCGGATGAATAATAAAACAGACATCTAAAACTAAGCGCTGAAGTTATCATTCTGTTTTTGTCAGTCTAATCAAAAAAGACGATTAAAAACAAATCTATCACGAAGATTGGTTTCTGGAAACCTTGCCAGATTCCGAATTGAACTGCATTTGCAGATGTTTCAAATATTTTTTCTTAACAATGATTGAGCAGATAGACCCCCTATTTGAAAATGAAAAAAGCTGAAGTTTTGAAACAATTTTTGAATAAACCGCCAATTTTTCCAACCGCCCGGCCCGGCCAGGCACGAAATGTATCCAAATCTGTTTTTTGGATAATATCCAGATGCATTAACGAAACAAAAACGTTTCTCGTCCAGGAATATCATCACTAATTAGTCGAAACCATCTCACGATTTTCAGTGATGACCGAGATATACAAGCTTTTGAGAGCATTACTTGATCTACCATCGACATGTTGTTTGAAATAGAATCTCTCTCCAATTGTATGAGGAAAGTTACTGAATTTCACGAATTTTCAGTAAAATCTGTTGAGTCAACCAACGAAACGCATTCCAAACCACCTCAGCTCAGAAAATGTAAAATAAGGTGACGGCTTGTTACGCAATATTTCCCGCATTTTCTCTCTATTTCCAGCCGGTTTACCATACTTCAAGTTGCCTTCTTTTTCTTTCAATTCTAAGAAAGTTCTCATAATTTATAGAAAACTATCAAACTTGTTTTTCATCATGATTTATTCTAATACATTGAAATGAATATATCAGAAGTATCAGCGTGTCAAAAGTAATCACAACAGTCAAGTTCCAGTGCTCCCAAACCATCCGGTCCCAGAATCATCGCCCAAGGGAATCTCCAGCATTGAATGTCGGTTTGATTTGAGTCCAGTTGATGAATTCCAAAGGCTTTTTGATTTTGATCTGATCCTTGAGGTCCTAGAAATTTCTTAATACTTTTAAAACAGTCCTCTGTGACCCCGATCCAGAAGAAACCAGTTGCCCCACCAGCCAAGATAATCGACGATGACTTCTTCTGCCGGAAACGGACTGCTCCAACCAATTTTGCCCCAAAACCTAAGGTTCCGCTCATGCAAGTTTCTTTTTTATCTAGGAAAAATTTCAGTCTTAATTCTTTCTATTTTCAGGCCAACTGAACCTATCTCCACTGCCGCCACCGCCCGTTTCTCGAGCACCTCCAACTCGCTGGATCTCATGAAAAAGTGCAAGGATACCCGTCAGGCAAAGGAGGAAAAACAGAAGATTGTGAACAAGGAGAGAGTGCAGGAAACGAAGTCATGGAGGGAAACATACAGAGAGCAACGAATCAAGGAGCAACAGGATCGCAATAATGGAATTATGCCGAAAATCGAAAAGAAGCACCGCCGTATGCATTGATTTTTTTCTTGTTATGTTCCTTTCTCTACTAATTCCTGTGACAATTTATTCCTCCACCTGTATTCCTTTTTTTTATCTTTGCGGTCCTTTTTTACTTGTAATTATTTACTTCTCAACTTGTATTTGTTCTAATAATTGTTTTTCCTAATAATCTTTTTTCCCAATAAATCATCACAATTTTCAAAAAATGTGTTCGGTTTTTTTTCCGGTTTTCTTTCTTCATTTTAAAGCTTTCCATTCGAAATTCCCTCTATTTAAAGTAAAGTTCACTTGAGCACACTTTCTGATGATAGTAAACCACAGAAAAATTATTTCTGCTTCGTAGTCTTCGGTACATTCGTCGCAAGCACCGTTACGCTAAGTTGCGGACTGATTTGAAACATTCAGCCTCCATTTTATTGATTATCACTGGAGCGAACTTTCCTGTTTTCATTTGAGTCCGAGATTTCCACGTTTTTCGTTGAGTCTACTGTGGATTCGATACAAACATCGCCACCCAATATTGCGGACTCTACTTGAAAAAAAATGCAATGCTAAAATTCAAACTTCTCTAAATATTCGTTTTCATTTACGGGTAAATCACACGCATTGCAGACTTTTGGAGCATCGTTGGACAGAAAAAAAAGTTGGAGAATTTTCCGAATCTCCTCAAATTTGGGAAAAGCGTAAAATCTAGAAAAAAAATAACTGGGCCTTCAGGGCTCCAATTCGATAAAAAATAATACAAGCAATGAGTTTTATCGGTGAATATTTGAATCAATGAAAAAAACAGTGAGGTCACTGTTTTCCCTAAAAGGAATGTGACGTTTCTCGCAAAATGTCAAAAGAATTCAGAGATGCGGGAGGTATGCTCCTCTGCAATTTGATCCCGTTTGGAATTTTGTCACAATACTCTTGTTGATACGGAACGAAAAAGGGCGAACTGAGCTATACCACTTCATTCTACAGCTCTTCTTGCCTCACTCATGCCTTTTTTCTATTGTTTGTTCATCCTTTCGAATATGCACCTTTTTCTCCTAGTGTGTACGTCTCCCTGCCCTTCCGTTCCTACCCCACTAGTAGACCGGCCGATCTGGTGACCGGTTACCCACAGTCTGTCATTCTAGGTGCACTCCTTACTCTCTTTTCTTCCTGCGTCCACTCTTTCCGTTTACTCTCTCTGTCTGTGTCTCTATATATAGGCCTTTTCTTTCTTTTTCGTTTCCTCATTTCATTGTTACACCTTGCCGAACTTGGATGTTCTTGGCTCATCTTCTCTGATTTTCTATAATTTGATACTTATATTCGATGAATTTCTGCAATAAAAATGTGAGTGACTTTTCCGAGAAAAAGAGAGGTGATATTTAGAGCGGATTTTTGAAATTTGATGGGTTTAAAAGGAGGTAACTCTCATGTGTTGGTAAAATTTTCTAGAAGGGAGTATGACACCGGTTTTGAGAAAAATTTTAATTTCAGACTTTCACTGCTAAAAGACAACATGTTGTGAAACAACTGCATGATTAACTTGTCGATAATAAGAAGTCACGAGCTGCCGAAGAGACACAGAGAATGGAACTGGAGATTGTGGAAAAAAGTCAAAACGCATCGAAATACACCGCTTTGTCCGTTCAGGTTGGGTTGCCTTTCTCTATCTTCCCGTCTAACTCTGCGGGGTATGAGTTATCTGTAAGATCGAGCCCGGGTTAAAACCCGTCATCGGTTCCTAAAATTGTGATATCGAAAGAAAATGGTAGTTGGAGTCTACACCCCTTCCCCTGTGATGAATTATCTGAACAATATAAGAGTCACGGATATTTCCAAGAGCCCCAAGGACCACCTGTTTACAAGGACCACCTGTTTGATAAAAAAGGGTCCCGGATATTATTTCATGGGTTCCTAAAACAAAATAAATACCCGGAAAACGGATAAGAGGCCCTTTTTCATGTCATGCCGATTTCGGGCCTAGCCAGGCCCTTTGTGGCCAATTTCAAGAAAGAGATTGCCGCTTGTAATCTTCCAATTTTTTGAAATTCACTAATTTTCCTTCTCAAATCTTTTCATTTTCAGTTTGATAGAGCTCCACACCTCCTCCAACAACAATGTCTGGCTGTTCTACCCAAATCTCATCGGGTACGACCACATCGTCTTGGCCATCATAGCCATGTACTATATGGCATCATCGTCGTGTTGCGCAATGATATGGTAACGTTCTGATGCACAAAATGATTACTTCATTGATAGTGTCTATTTCAGCTATGCATTGAGCGCTTGATGGATGGGTAGCCCGGACCTACAATCAGTCCAGCCGATTTGGAGCGATGTTTGGACACAAGTCTAATCAGTAAGTTTTGAAAAAAAAGTGTTCTTTTTTTTCAATTTGAACAGTTACAGGTATGACCACAATGGAGCCGGCTGTGGATACGGAGGTGGCGATGGCCGTTGGTAGACAGCTTCAACTTCTCATTTGCGACTTCCAAATGATAATTCAGATCTCGTTTGTTTGGTTATATGAAATTCTGAACTCTTCCTATCCCCTCATTCCTCATTTTTACACTTTCCCATTCTTACTCTCTCGTTTCTTCTTATTCTCTGGATCACATTGCTCATTTTTAATGATAATAATCATTAGTTTTATCTTTTTTTGTAACTGCTGCTGCTGTCAAAAACATATTGTGTCTTTTTAAATTCCAAGGTCTTTAAAAAAGAAAATACATTTCTATGTTTGGTGAAATCTCTTATTTTGTGTTTTGGCTGCCAAGCTCTGGTTTGCAAAATGATAAAAATTATCATCGTGGAGGTTTTTAGCTATATGCTTAAATCTGAATAAATTTTAGAAAGAAATATAAATCTTTTTTTTGCATTAAAATTAATCTCGATACCATATTTTCGATGCTCCAGCTGGTTTTCCATAATGGGACCAGTGGTCTCAAGATCAATTCAGTCCTCCCAAAATGAATGTTCTTTTGGGACCACCCAAATGGCTATGGGACCACTAAAACCGTAAAGAGCCGGTTCCTGTACAGCAGTCTGATTGTGGCGATTACCGAGTAATGAACCTCCCTCCAAGTGTGGTGGTTCAGAAAAACCCGCTGAGATTAAAATTTTGATTTGAACAACTGAAAATGTTTTTATTGCAGTCTAATCAAGGAAGACAATGAAAAACAGTAATATACAATTTCAGTCTTGCTTTCTATCACAAAAATTGGTTTCTGGAAGTTATGTTAGGGTCTAAATTGAACTGCATTCCCAAAGGTTTCAAATCTTTTTCCTCAACAATGAATGAGCAGCAAGACCTTTATTTTAGGCTGGAAAAACTGGAATTTCGGACGACAAATTTCGATGAATCGTCAATTTTTTAATTTCTGGACCTGGCGAAGCTCGATTTGGACAAGTATGTGTTTTTCAGTTTTCTCATAGCATCAAAAATCAAGGGATGTCTCATTTTGATTGGACGGAGTGTTCAGAGGAAAAACAAAGAAAAAACAAAAAAACCGTTTTATTTAAAAAAAAAAAATTAGAAGAATTTATCAAAAATCTACTCTTTCAGCTTCCTGTTTGATATTCTTCTTCTCTTTCTCCTCAGTGCGAATCATCTCCAATCCAACAGTCAACTTCCTGATATCCAATCCTTTGTATTCATCCGCCTCCATATCGATTCTCTTCTTCAATTGATCCATGACTTCCAGACACTCCAGGCCGACTTCTTCGCCATCAAATGCCACATAAAACGTCATTTTCTTTCTAGCTAGTTTGTCGGTCTGAGGGTTTTCCATTGCACGGATGATCTCGTGGAATCTCTTCGAGTTTCCTGCTCGCAGAACAGCTGAACACTCAGTTTTTTCAACTCTTTTATCCTCATGGAACTGGCTGCCAAGAACAAATTCAGTTCGATTTTCAGCTGTCAAGTGGTTACGATCCCATTCTGTGACTTCAGTTGGAACATTTCCATATTCATGATGTTCACAGCAAAAAAATGGAGCAGCATTGAGGATTAGGAACATTTCCAGCAAGATTCTCCTGTCAGAGGTGTTGTAGAGCGGGAGTAGGTCTGAGATCACGAAGCTGGTCCAAAAGGGCATTCCACGGACCTTCCCTGACGTCTTCAGGAACATTGTCCCAGACATCTCTTGAGGTACCAGACAATGAAAACGGTAACATACGACGTCCTTCCTCTTCATTGTAGATGTGAGCATTGAGGAAGTCATTGAAGGTTAGGCAAAAACTGGAGAAAGATTCCTTGTTTTCATACTTTGGAGCTTGACATAGGCCGACCTCCCGGTTGTTGTTGTTGTACTCCTTACAGAAAAGTCAATGGATCCGTCGGATAGAACTTCGATTCCCTCACAGTTGAACACCAACCGTCGATCACTGAAAATCATAAACTTTATGGATGAAGAGTTGTGATGTTAGGCCGTCTTTGGTCAGTGTGACCTCAGACGGCTTTGAGGTCACACTGACCGAGGACGGGTGAGGCAGGACAAGATGGTTCAAGTTTCATATAGTGAATGGGACAATCATCGTTTTTTCTTTTATTTTTTGGACACTTACCTGGTAAATCTTGCAGCAGCATTGGAATCCGAATTGACATCCAAAGTGAATACAAGTAGAATTTTTAAAATTAAAAAAAATCAGGAAAAATTGTAGTCCATGCCAGTCGGGCGAACAGATTGCAAAATAAAGTCCGAATATTGCGTGTTTGCAATACCATGAACCGTCGTCGTCACGACATTCCGCTCCGCAAGTACAGATAACTGCCAAACAACGCATTGATTTTTAGCAGTACTTGCGGAGTGGAGTGTCGTCGCGACGAGGGTTCATGATATCGCGAACCCACAATACGACAGACCAGGAGGAAAGAGGAATGAATGAATGGTGTGTGCCTCCTCCCTCGTCCTCCCCCCTCGGTGTAGGATTAGTGGTGGGGTCCCACCACGATTCTGTAGAATGTTCTCGACGCGTCCCTCAGTACCCCTTGGAAAGGAAGAGAGGGAGGCAAGGCAGGACTCCTCAGTAACCCTCATTCTACCCCAAGACCCCAGGTATCAATTAGAAATAATCTCATTGAGGGGTGGATACCTCGTTTTTTTCGTCATTTATCTTCTGTTCCCTCTCTTTCATTCTGCATTACAAGTGTATTGCAGTAGAGCGCACTTGTCGATATTCTTATTTATTACTCGATTTCCAGCTCATTTTCCAATTTTCATTTTGAATATTCAACTTTTGCAGCCAATCATGACTCATCAGTATCAATCAACCCAATCAAACGATGGATTCGATCTCTTCCAGAAGAGACTCACCGAGTTTGCCGAATTCATTGTCACCGATCTTCGACCAGAGGCCGTCAAAAATAAATGGTTGGAGCTTCCGGAGAGAGTCAGACAGGAGTACGCCGCAGAGGAACTTCAACTGCATGACGAGAAAGTGAGTTTTATTTTTATTTTTGAGAATCTCCTCCTGAAATTGCCCTTTCATGCTTGAATCTGGTGTTTTATCCCTTACTATAGATGGTAAATTGACTAAAATGTTTTACAGCAGCAGAACGATTCCACCAGAAACGTGCCAACAACGGCACACCGGCCACTGCCGACAAAGATCACCAGAAAATATCCGCTGACTGTGGCTCCAATTCCACCTTATAACCCGCAAAGTAATGTCCGCCGCGTTACGTATGTTTACAAAAATGAGATTACATTAAGACTGGAGAAGTAAGTGTCACTTTCAACTTTTTTCTGATTAACATCCCTGATTTTCAGCAGTTGTAAACCAGTCAATAAGAAAACTCTCTCGGATGAGATGAGAACTTATTTGCTCAGCTTCCGGAAAGAAGGCGGATTTAGTCCATCGATAGAAGTCATCCGACAATTATCGAGTCAAACTAAATACTCAGTTAACTCATTGAAATATTTCTACAGGAACGCGAGACTGCAAAAGTAGGAATAGATCGTCACTTATAACGATCGTGAATATACCGTAAACTCTTTAATATAGCGACCGGCCGCTCTAGTTGTAACGCCTCTCCGGGCGGCCGGTCTAATACAGAGGGCCGTACATTTAAGGAGCCGCTTTAGTTTCATTACATTTGTTCCAGAAAACAAAAACTTAAAAATAGTTAATTTTCTTGATTTTTCCGATCATTTTGAGTATAAACACTGTTTTTTGGAGCTTTCGATGAAATTTTTTGAATAGATTATAAAGTTTTCACATGTTTCCGACAATAGTTCCGGCCTATTTCATTCGTCCGTTATAGTTTAGAGGCCGCTCTAATTTCAATACCCCTCAGATGGCCGCTATATTCGAAGGGGCCTAACAATTTATGGGGCCACTCAATTACAGAGTTTACGGTATGTAAAATAATACTTTCACTAAACTATGGATTTGTGTTCGTTATAAAATTCTCTTCAACAATAAATTTTATATACAGCAATAAATTTTTTACTTATCTGAATGATCGCATTAAAAGTTACAGACAGCTGTCCTTAACTAACAGTTCGAAGAAATCGCATGGGGTGGAAATAATATTCATTTTTCCAATTCAAAAATGAAAGGAAAAAAATTCACGTTGCCTTTAATTGTTGTTCGTGTCGATTTCCAGTGTGACGTCATCGTTTTCTTGTTTCCGCCTTTGGTCATTCTTGTTATCAGTTTCTCGGATGGTTTTTCAGATAAGTGAGTCAATCATTAGGAGTTTTCAAATGTGTTCTATTTTTTTTTCCTAATTTTAAGTAAAGCTCATTTGAACAAAAATTTAATATGAGAGTTGTTCAATTTCACGTATATTCCGGCCAAGTGGGAAAAAATGGGACAGATACTTGGAAACACTGACAGGCAGGAAACGTGAAGATCTCTCAGTATTCTAATCAAAAATTGGGTTTTTCAGCGAAGTAAGATGAATGAACTTGGATAGTTTTACGCAGTATTTGCCGAAATGGGTGACATATATGAAGAAAACATCTTGGCTCACCGACAGACAGACAGAATACAAGTTGAATGTTCAGATCTTTCTTTCTACCGATTTCAAAGCGACTTCATAAAGCTCCTCTGCTATCCGGTCTTCTTTGGAAAATTGCCACGACACTCTCGTTCATACGGAACAAAAAAGGCAAACTAAACTTTACCACTTCTTCTTACAGTTCTCCTTTCCTCTTTCTTACCCTTTTTCTATTATTTGCTTCTCCTTCCCAGTATGCACCCTCCCCTCCTAGTGTGTACGTCTCCCTGCCCTTCCCTTCCTACCCCACTAGTAGACCAGCCGATCTGGTGACCCGTCACCCACAGTCTGTCATTCTGGGCGCACTCCCTACTCTCTTTTCTTCCTGCGTCCACTCTTTTCATTAACTCTCTCTGTCTGTGCCTCCGTCTATATGTATTCTCTCTCCTTTTCGATTCCTCATTTCATTGTTACCCCTTGCCGAACTCGAGTTTGTTCATGGCTTGTCTTCTCGGATTATCTATAATTTAATGACTATATTCAATGTATTTCTGCAATGGAAAAGTGAGTGACTATTCCGAGAAAAAGAGAGGTGATATTTGGAGCGGATTTTTGAAATTTTATGAGTTTGAAGGGTGGTAACTCTCATGTGTTGGTAAATTTTTTAGAAGGGAGTATGACACCGGTTTTGAGAATAAGGTTGGATTAGTTTGCTCTATCACCGGCTACTAAAACCGTGATTTCGAAAGAAAATGGTATTTTGAGTCTACACCCCTTCCCCGGTGATGAATTATCTGACCAATATAAGAGTCACGGATATTTCCAAGGGTCCCGGGTATTCCCAAGGACCATCTGTAGGATAAAAAAAGGCGAAAAAAAAGCCTAAAACCAAGCCTCAAGTTTTTCAGGATGCACGGTCTGAACCAATTCTTCGAGGCGGTAGTGACGTCCTACAGCACCCAGTCCACCAAACTTGAGGAAATGACGAGTAAAAAAGAGGCCTATAAAAAGATGGTGAAGCACATGCGGATCGACTCGGATGCTAAAAAGTGAGCACAAAAAACACTTAAAACGGCCTAAAGCTGTCTAAAACCTCGAAAAGAGGTGATGGCCTAGAAACCCAAATTTTGGATTTCTAGCTCAAAATCAATATTTTTCAATTCTATAAAACCATTTTACACAGCAGCAGGTGTGAAACATTTTGATAGTACTTTAGCCTAGATGGCCTAGAAATCCAAAATTTGGATTTCTAGGCCATGTAGTCAAAAACTCGATTTTTCAGCCGCCTCTGCCTCAAACTCACCAAACTGGCTGAGACTCTATGCAATGGAGACCCACTTCATTACCAGATCGGTCATCAAATGCTCGAAATGTTCCTGGAATCAGTGGATTTTGCGGAATACGACGAAAAACGACTGGATGCTGCTGAAAAAGCTGAAACTCCACCGGAAAATCCGAATCTTTTGATTGATTTGCGGCAACTTTTAGCATCTATCCGGAAAAGTCAAAACAAGCGAGTCGTTTTGGACCGATGTTTGGAAAAACCGTCTAATCAGTGAGTTTCGAATGAACATTTGATTACAAAAAATTGCTTAGATGCGCATTTTTGACTTTGATAAAAATAGACTCAAAAATTCAAGAGAAAATAAACTTACTGGCAACGTTTTTAATAATAGAAAGTATCAGCGGTGTATTTTGAAACCTCTTTCAGTTAAGCTCTGAATTGCGCATTTAATGTAGGAGCACCCATAGGATCACATTCCCAGCCATGGAAACTAAAAATGACGTGTTTCAACTAGAGGATCTTTGAGAGAGAACATGATCACCTGTTCAATTCAAGTGCAAATTGTACTCTGTGAACTCAGATCATCTACAGCTGTACCAGCTTTCATTTTTTTTCCATTTAAACAGTTACAGGTATGACCACAATGGAGCCGACGGTGGATACGGAGGTGGCGATGGCCGTTGGTAGACAGCTTCAACTTCTCATTTCCGACTTCCAAACGATAATTCAGATCTAGTTCGTTTGGTTATATAAAATTCTGAACTTTTCCTATCCCCTCATTTTCATTTTTACACTTTCCAATGTTTACTCCCTTGTTTTTTCTTATTCTCTGGATCACATTGCTCATTTTTTATATCTTTAGTTTTACCTTATTTCTTTTGTAACTGCTGCTGTCGAAAACATATTGTTTCAATTTAAATTTCAAGATCTTTAAAAAAGTAAATAAATTTCGATTTTTGGTGAAATCTCTTGTTTTGTGTTTTGGCTGCCAAGCTCTGCCCAACTTTTTTTTAAAAAAGTCAGATTGATGCAGAATTCAAAGCACTTAGTGCGATGAATACTGAACAAACTGGTACTAAAAATACACGAAACCCACGAAACACCAAGAAAATTCACTAGCAACCAAGAGCGGTGACTAGCGACACGAAACAATGACAAACGAGAGAGTGTGCGAATACACGAGACGCAGCGACGCGCACGTTCGAAATGCTTATTTTTTACTGAAATAACACGAAAACGATACTCAATTTGAGTACAAAACTCTTTTATTGCACGACGTGTGCTTTTAAACGGCAAGTGATTGTCAAATCAAGAGAAAAACAGGGAGACAATGAACAGAACCGCTGCGAGTCCACGCAGACGGCTCAAGGGGAAACAATTGATAGCAATCAAGGGAAATTGTGGCACAAAGCCCAAAAGACACTAAGAAGGTGGAATAAAAACCAAGGAAAAAGGTAACAAAAACGATTTCCGAGCACCTCGCGGTGTCGGCAACCGAAAAAACTTAAGACTCTCTTAAAAACTAAACTCTCCCGGCGTTGCGCGCGCTTTGCGCCCGCACGAGAATCGCGCCAACACACCGTAGCGGCGCATTGTTGGTGCAAAGGAATACGGAAGCGAGAACTCTCGTAAGGCTTCGGAAATGAATAAAAATGACGGAAAATAAACAGGAATTGAATATTCCTGACATCTCCGGTGGTTTCAAGCCCTTCCCTCCAGTGCAACAGGATTCGAAACTTGACAGAATATGCTGGGGTATTATTACAGAAAAGACAGAATGGGGTATAATTTGCTTACTGTACTTAAAATGGGAACTAAGCTAAAAAGGGAATAATTCATGAGATAGGGACGATATATATGGGTGGGTAGATAAATAAGAATGGGACGAAATATAAGGGTGGGGAGATAAGGATAATAAGAAAAGGATAAATTATAATACTGTAGATGATGTACTGTTATCCATGAGCCATAACCAATGTTGAACCATGATGATCAAGCCATGGGAGGTGTTGCTGTTGCACAAGGGTAGGTGGATCCTTACGCGGACGATATTCCTCTTGAGCTCCTCTCCTATACGTTGTCATGAGATTCCATGGATCTGGAGTATCTGCACACAGGTAGCCATCTTTCCTGATGAGTTTCGAACTGGTGTCACTCCAGTAGAAGTCGTGATGGGATTTGGACACTGGCTGCTGCATCTCATTACATGTTGTAACTTGACCAGGTGGATCTTTCAGAGGTCGAATTGATCCGATGAAAGTCGAAGACTTTTCACTCAGATTACCGGCATGTGATGAATCTGGGAACTGACATTCGTCGCATGAATCATGTCTCGAGAGATTACATCTCACGGATTTAATACCATAATCACAAATGTTAACTGAATCCTTTGGCGGATCAGTTCTGGGACGAGGTTCCTCTCGGAATCGACGCTTGGTTTTCTTTTCAGCAAAACCGCCGCAGGCGACATCCTCCGGTTTTTGGAGTCCCGGCTTCTGGAGAGGTATTGGGTACTCAGGTTTCATGTTGAAGATAGAAATTCCTGATGCTTTTTCACTTTGACTCGAGTTCTTCTGACAGGTTGTCAGTTGAATGGCATGTAAACTAGAAGGCATAGAATTTTTGCGCACTGAATTCATGTCTGAACTCTTTTCAATGATTCCTTGCTCTCTGTTGCAATCTTTTTCCAGAAATTCTGTACTCATTATCTTGTCCTTGACATCTTGTTGACATACTTTGGCTACTTCTCTCTTATTTCTGGCTTTCACACCATCAACTGTTTGAGAAGGTTCAACCTTTTCAACTTTTACAATTTGTTCTTTCTCCACTGGTACTTTCACTGTGTTAGTGTACTGAAAGACAGACCCTATTGCACCGGTTACCTCCTTTTCGGGAAGATTGGTTCTGGTGAACAGTTCATCTATTATCTCGAATTCTCCAGTAGCAACGACGTCACCTTTTTTGAGTACAACAATGTGATCACCGGAGTTTTGAACTTCAATAATAGCTTTTCCCGCTAAGTTCACCTCACAAGCAACTGTTGACACTTGACTTACTAGTGGACTGATGGAACATTGATTCTGGTCATTGGGAATTATTCCTTCCACCCTGACTTCCGCGAATTTCGTATCGCCTGGATATAATATGACTTGTTCCGCCATCTTTATATCTCTTGGCTTCTCATCCACATGTACATGTACACCTAATTTTGCGAACTGATCTATTCCCAAAATAATGTTGTCTCTGTCAACATCGATGACATGAAAATCAACTTTTCTAGTTCTCGACTGCATTGAGGTCTTAACTCTCACATGGAACAACAGATCAATCTTCTGATTGTTGGCTGCAAATACCTCGATAGGTTTATAATCCGGAATGATTGCGTTTTTCTCAAATTCAATGCCGTTTTTTGAAACTATCTGTTTCCACGTCTTTGCTGAAATAAGCGAAATGCACGCACCGGAATCCAACATGATATCAACATCGGCGTTTCCAATTCTTCCTTTCAGAATTTTTATTGGAGTTTCTTCGCCTTCAACATTCTCTTCTTTCGATGGAACAGACAGACAACCTTTGGAGATAGACTGAGCTACACGTGTATTTTGTTCGGTGTTTTGCTGAGTTGTCGACTGATTTCCCGACTTTTTTGGACAAGCATTTGCAAAATGACCTTGTTCCTTGCAATAGAAACAGGATCCCGGAATGTTGGGCCTTGCTTTCGCCGCACCTGGAGCTTTTGAGCAGTTAGGATCATGACATCCCGTCTGTAACCATTCAGAGCACCTGTATCCAGCTCCACCACCCGTATTATCATTTCCTGATGGAGTCACTCCCGCCCCTCTCCAATTCTGAACAGCAGTTCCACTTGCAGGTCCCATTTTCTGCGAGCCCTGTGTAGTTTGTTGACTCAAAATCGGAGTTTCTACCGTAGACGGATCTCTCGGAAAACCATTCCTTCTTGGAACTGTGGCTTGATATTGAGGATACTGAGACTCATTGTTTCCAGCAGCCTGATATGGAGAATTTCTGTTGTTCGCAACTTGCCGATCAACTTTCTTTTCCCCATTCACGTTTCTGTTTTGTGTCCGGTACAACTGTCTTTCTTTTACTTGTAGCTCATGTCTAGTGGCAAGGATCCGGCACATATCATACTGATCTTCTTCTGGAGTTTTCCGCAGTTCCGCATCAATTGTACACATCAAGTTTTCTTCATCTCGGAGATCGAACAACAATTTATTAGTTTTCATTGAAGACACTTGGTTATCTGGACAACCCTTGAACGCCTTCTGCGCAATTTCATCGAGGAGGAGGCAAAAATCCTCAACAGATTGATTCTCCCTACGACTCAGACTTTCCCACCTACTCTTAGCCCGACGACTCTCATCTGATTCAGACATTCTCAATCTGTTACGAATTGCTGTTAGAATCGATTGCACAGAGTGTTTTTCTGTAATCGGTAATCCTTTGCATACTTGCAAAGCTTTTCCAACTAAATGCTTAGATTCCAGTAACATCACCTGATGCTCTGGTAGCAGCGACCCGTATTTCATCAGAAACGCTCTTTCAAAAGTTTCGATTTCTACTGATTTTTCATCAGCGGAAAATTTTGGTGGCTCTGGGAGTAAACTCTCCAGCCTCCGTTGCTCTGCTTTATCAATGTGTGAATCTGATGACTGTATGAATGAGTGTCTTTGTGTGTGATTGACTGATTGATTCTTTCTCGGACTGTAAGTCTCATTTTGTTGAAACTCTGTTTCATCCAGAATCTCTTCTGTTGACTCATTGTATTTTCTAGCTTGCTCCCTATACTCTTTGTTTTGTGTATGTGAGGGATACTTACTTGACAATGAGCGAAGCTCTGGAGGATGCATCGAGATCGCTGAGGTGCAGCTTCTTTCCGTGGTCTGAAATGCCATGTCGTTGTTATGTTCATTTCTCGAAAAGTTCTGACCTTTTCTTGCGTATGTATTCGACTCATAGTTTGCCTTTTGAAACTTCAATTCCTGCTTGAACTCCTCGTTCTGTGCTGACAGGTGTTCGCACTTCAGACGCAGTAGGTGATGGTCGTTTAGTTGACCTTCCATCTGTCGAATCCGATTCTTTAAAATGGCTGTCTTCTGACTTTCTTCTTCAAGCATTCTTCTCATGGTAGCGTCAGCCTCCATTCGGATCTGCAATTTATTATGAATTATTTCATAATCATTTTCCAATTGCTTTAATTCTTCAATGGTGTCATCACGCTCATTTTCAGCGATCGTCAACTTTCCGAACATGACCTCTAACTCTTGTCGCAATTCTAGAAAACTCTTACTCACCGAGCTTTTCTGGCTGCTATCTTCCGCACGGTCTTCAGCCATCTCCCTGGCTCTCTCCGCCCGAAGCTGCAAGATTCTTATTTCATTTTCATCAACGATTTGTTGCTTTCTGCATCTTCTCACATCGAATTCTTTTTCTTGTATGAGAATCTCTTTCTTGTTCAACAATTTTTTCAAACCACTTAGCAGCTTTGCTACCCTTGAGTCTGGGAGCTTTGTTTCCAATTTAATTGCTGTCATTGTTTTTTCAATGACCTCATCGTCTTCTTGCTGTCTCACCTGCTCAAGTTGTTGTCTGCTCCACTCATCAACAGGCTCTTCCATCTCGTGATCTCGTAAGAGGTCATCGTCAAGTTGGTTGGGGTCCAGAAGTGTTGGATGCATTGGCTGGTCCGTAGGACTGGTCACCATGTTGGCGATATTATCCGCAGGATTCGGCGACTGTGTACCGAACAGGTTTTGACAACGCGAAGCAGATGGCAAGTTCGGATTGGTCCGATTGAGTAGACGGTCGAGTTCTTCATCCTCCATTTCTTGTTTTTCGCAGCTGGTCCGTAGGACTTAACCCGGTCTGGAAAAATTTGGCTGTTATTGATGAGTTATCTCAACCAACAAGAAAATGCGACGATAAAGAGCAATGAAGATTCGTTGTAATTCAATTATTCAGCAAAACTTTCGTGGTTATTTTCGAAAAATTCTCCAATCCACTCGATTTCCTGAGTTTTTCTCCAAAAATTCAAAAATTGGCGATAGCTTCGATCAATATGACTGCCCAAAAGAGTTTCTCCTTTGGATAGTCAATTATTCTGTTCTATTTTCGAAAAGATTCGAAATCCGCACAATTTCCGACGTTTTCCAGCGAAAAAAGAAAAATCGGCGATAGGTTCCCCGTCTCTGACCGCCAAAAGAAGTTACTTCTTTTGGAAGCCAATTTCAGTGAATTTCCGAAAGATATTTAGCAGTTTTTTGCTTTTGGGAAGTCAATTTGTGGTCGTTCTCGCTATTTCTTTCGCTTAGCGATAAGAATCCGCGAGGTCTATCGAAAACTACGAGTTACTCGCGATTTATCGATTTTTCGGCAACGGTTCGGCCCCCAAGTCAGATTGATGCAGAATTCAAAGCACTTAGTGCGATGAATACTGAACAAACTGGTACTAAAAATACACGAAACCCACGAAACACCAAGAAAATTCACTAGCAACCAAGAGCGGTGACTAGCGACACGAAACAATGACAAACGAGAGAGTGTGCGAATACACGAGACGCAGCGACGCGCACGTTCGAAATGCTTATTTTTTACTGAAATAACACGAAAACAATACTCAATTTGAGTACAAAACTCTTTTATTGCACGACGTGTGCTTTTAAACGGCAAGTGATTGTCAAATCAAGAGAAAAACAGGGAGACAATGAACAGAACCGCTGCGAGTCCACGCAGACGGCTCAAGGGGAAACAATTGATAGCAATCAAGGGAAATTGTGGCACAAAGCCCAAAAGACACTAAGAAGGTGGAATAAAAACCAAGGAAAAAGGTAACAAAAACGATTTCCGAGCACCTCGCGGTGTCGGCAACCGAAAAAACTTAAGACTCTCTTAAAAACTAAACTCTCCCGGCGTTGCGCGCGCTTTGCGCCCGCACGAGAATCGCGCCAACACACCGTAGCGGCGCATTGTTGGTGCAAAGGAATACGGAAGCGAGAACTCTCGTAAGGCTTCGGAAATGAATAAAAATGACGGAAAATAAACAGGAATTGAATATTCCTGACAAAAATATAATTATTCTCAATACTTCATTTTCGATGGTTCAGCTGGTTTTCCATTATGAGATCAGTCTGATTGAATGATGAGCAGGAAAACCCTAATTTCCGACTAAAAACTGCAGTTCCAGACAAAAAAATTCGATGATGAACAGTCAATTTTTCTGAATGCTGTGCCCGGCCAAGGTCGATTCGAACAAATCTGTATTTTCTAGTTTCATCAAAGCATCAAAAATCAATGGATATCCTGTTTTGATTGGATGGAATGTTCATAGAAAAAACCAAAAAGCAATTTATTTCACGAATCAAAATGAGGTATAATCATAAAAAATCGACTCTTCCAGCTTTCTGTTTGATATTCTTCTTCCCCTTCTCTTCAGTGTGAATCATCTTCAATCCAACGATCAACTTTCTGATATCCAATCCTTTGTATTCATCTGCCTCCATGTCGATTTCTTCTTCAATTGATCCATGACTTCCAGACACTCCAGGCCGACTTTTTCCCCATCAAATGCCACATGGAACGTCGTTTTCTTTCGAACTGTTAAGTCGGTCTGAGGGTTTTCCGTTGCACGGATGATCTCGTTGAATCTTTCCGATGGGATATGAAACTGTAGTGATTTGAGTAGTTTCCTGTTCACAAAACAGTTGAACACTGATCTTTCTTAACTTTTTATCCTCATGAAACTGGCTGCCAAGAACAAATTCAGTTCGATTTTCGGCTGTCAAGTGGTTACGATCCCATTCTGTGACTTCAGTTGAAATTTCCATATTCATGATGTTCACAGCAAAAAATGGAGCAGCATTGAGGAACATTTCCAGCAAGATTCTTTTGTCAGAGTTATCGTAGAGCGGGAGTAAGTCTGATAAAGAAAAAGTTGCCTGTCCTCCGTGTGGATGAGATTACAAAGATGGTCCAAAAGGGCATTCCACGGACCTTCCCTGACGTCTACAGGAACAATGTCCCAAGCATCTCTTGAGGTACCAGACAATAAAAACGGTAACATACGACGTCCTTCCTCTTCATTGTAAAGGTGAGCATTGAGGAAATCATTGAAGTTCCGGCAATAACTGTAGAATGATTCCTTGTTGTCATACTTTGGAGCTTGACGTAGAGTCGACCGACTTCCCGGTTGTTGTTGTTGAACTCCTTCCAGAAGAGTCAATGGGTCCGTCGGATAGAACTTCAATTCCTTCACAGTCGATCACCAACACGTCGATCACTGAAATTATACTTTATATACGGTTGTGATGCCAGGCATTAGTGACGGATCTAAGGTCACGCTGAACGAGGACGGGTGAGCCAGAACAAGACAGTTCAAGTTTCATTTAGTGAATGGGACAATCATCGGCTTTTCTTTTGATTTTTTGAACACTCACCTGGAAAATCTTGCGGCAGCATTGAAATCCAAATTGACATCCAAAAGGAATACTAGTAGAATATTAAAAAATTAAAAATAATCAAGAAGAATTGTAGTCCATGCCAGTCGGGCGAACAGATTGCAAAATAAAGTCCGAATATTGTGGGTTTGCAATACCATGAATCCTCGTCGTCACGACATTCCGCTCCGCAAGTACAGATAACTGCCAAACAACGCATTGATTTTTAGCAGTACTTGCGGATTGGAGTGTCATCGCGACGAGGGTTCATGATATCGCGAGCCCACAATACGACAGACCAAGAGGGAAGGGGGAATGAATGACTGGTGTGTGCCTCCTCCCTCGTCTAGCGGGTGTAGGATTAGTGGCGGGGTCCCACCACGAATCTGTAGAATGTTCTCGACGCGTCCCTCATTGCCCCTGGGAAAGGGAGAGAGGGAGGCAAGGCAGGACTCCTCAGTAACCGTCATTCTACCCCAAGACCCCAAGTATCAATCAGAATTGAGGGGTGGATACCCCGTCTATTTTTGTCATTTATCTTTTGTTCCCTCTCTTTCATACTGCATTACAAGTATATTGCAGTAGAGCGCACTCGTCGACCTCTATATTTTTTACTTAATTTCCAGTTCATTTCCAAACTTTCAGTTTAAAAATTTAATTTTTGCAGCCAGTCATGACTCTTCAGTATCAACCAATCCAATCAAAAGACGGGTTCGATCTATTCCAGAAGAGACTCACTGAATTCGCAGAATTTATTGTAACCGATCTTCGACCGGAGGCCGTCAGAAATAGATGGTTAGATCTTCCTGAGAGAGTCAGACAGGAGTACGCCGCAGAGGAACTGCAACTGCATGACGAGAAAGTGAGTGTTATTTATTTTTGAGGATCCGTGCCTAAAACTGTCTTTTCGTGCTCGAATATGGTGTTTTTTCACTATGTGGTGTATATGGTGTATATGAATGGAAAATTTACTAAAATAATTTCCAGCAGCAGAACGTCTCCATCCAGAACGTGCCAACACAGGCACACCGGCTACTGAAGACAACGACCACGAAGAAATATCCGCTGGTTGCGGCTCCAATTCCACCGTATAACCCACAAAGTAATGTCCGCCGCGTTACGTATGTCTACAAGAATGAGATTGAATTAAGACTGGAGAAGTGAGTATCTTTTTCAAAGTTTTCCTGATTAACATCCCTGATTTTCAGCAGTTGTAAACCAGCCAAGAAAAATACTTACTCAGATGAGATGAGAGCTTATTTGCTCAGCTTCCGGAAAGAAAGCGGATTTGGTCCATCGATAGAAGTCATCCGGCAATTATCGAGTCAAACAAAATACTCTGTTAATGCATTGAAATATTTCTACAGAAACGCGAGACAGCAAAAGTAGGAATAGACCGTCACATATAACGTTTGTGAGTATACCGTAAACTTTTTATAGAGCGGCTGGCCGCTCTAGCTTCTATGCACCTGTTCCAGAAAAAAAAATCTCAAAAATGGATCAGTTCTTGATTTTTCCGATCATTTTGAGCGTAAACACCGTTTTTTGGAACTTTCGATGGAACTTTTTGAATAAATTATGAAGTTTTCACGTGTTTCCGACAATAGTTCCGGCCAATTTCATTTGTCCGTTATAGTTCAGAGGCCGCTGTAATTTCAATTATCCCTCAAAGGGCCTCTCTATTCGAAAAGGCCGAACAATCTAAGGGGCCGCTGAATTACAGATTTTACGGTATGTGAAACATTATTTTCACTAATCTATGAATTTATGTTATTTATAAAATTCCCTTGAACAATAAACTTTATATACAGTAATCTATTTCTTCATTTTCTGAATGATCGCATTGAAAGTTACAGACAGTTGTCCTCAACTAACAGTTCAAAGAAATTGAATGGATTTGGGGGACAAAAATAGTTTTTTTTTTCCAATTCACAAGTGGAAGGAAAAAACATTTTTAGTCTCGAATTTTTGTTCATGTAGATTTTCTAGTGTGACGTCATCGTTTTCTTGTTCTTGCCTTCGGTCGTTTTTGTTATCAATCTCTCAGATGGTTCAAATTTTTCTGTGTTAATCATAAGCAATTTTCATAATTTAAAATTAATAATCATGTGAAAAAGTCATCTGAACACCTCACCACTAGGCAGATAGAATAGTTTTTTTTCTTTTTTTTTCCTGAATTAAAATGAAGCTCATTTGAACGAAAATATATAGTTCGAGTTGTGTAGTTTCGCGCATATTCCGGCCAAAGGATTGACAAAAGATACTTGGAAAAACCGTCAGGCAGACAACATGAAAAACTCTCAGTATTTCAATAAAAAAAACTTTTTCAGCAAAGTAAGATGAATAAACTCGTACAGCTTCACATATTTTTCGCGAAAATGAGCGAGATACAGTGCCGAGAAATGGTGAGTGTACCTCTGCATATTAAATCATAACTTGATTTAAGCTCAACCGATTGACAAGAAAATTTTTTCTGGAACTACTGATACGTATTGAAAAAGATCTATGAATTTTCTGTCAGAATAAATTTTCAGATTTTTTCAGAGTTTTCAGTTGTATATGAAATTCTTGAAACTGAAAACCAAAACTTTTTTGTGTGAAGTTTTATTTTTCCCATTTTGACTCAAAAATGTCCTAATGGGGTCAAATAAACAAAATATGTCAATAGACTAGATTTAGAAATCTTGGCTCATAAGCTTTAGGCCTAGAAGCTCGAAATGAGCAATTTAGTTCGAAACGCATAACTCGTCTTAAAATGGTTCATATGGACTGAAAATTTGTGAGAGCATCTCGTTTGGGCTCTATTTTGATATGCAATCAGAAATAGAACTTTTGGAAAACTTCATTTTTTCGGATTTCACTACTTTCGCTACCACATCCATGACACACTGAAAACCGAAAAAAAGGAAGTTTTCCAAAAGATCTATTTCTGATTGCATATCAAAATAGAGCCAAAAAGGGATGCTCTCACAAATTTTCAGTCCATATGAACCATTTTAAGACGAGTTATGCGTTTCGAACTAAATTGCTCATTTCGAGCTTCTAGGCTTAAAGCTCATGAGCCAAGATTTCTAAATCTAGTCTATTGACATGTTTTGTTTATTTGACCCCATTAGGACATTTTTGAGTCAAAATGGGAAAAATAAAACTTCACACAAAAAAGTTTTGGTTTTCAGTTTCAAGCATATCATATACAACTGAAAACTCTGAAAAAATCTGAAAATTTATTCTGACAGAAAGTTTATAGATCTTTTTCAATACGTACCAGTAGTTCCAGAAAAAATTTTCTAGTCAATTGGCCGAGTTTAAACAGAGTTATGATTCGATATGCAGAGGTACACTCACCATTTCTCGGCACTGTATATGGGAAACATTCTGGCTCACCGACAGACAGACGGAATCAGGGCTGTCAGACGGCCGGCCGCGGATAACGAATTCCGGGCTGTCTTTTTACCAAGATGCTCAACTTTTTGTGGTCTACAAGGCCGCCTTTTGCACTGAAAAGATCCTCCGCTAGGAAGCGAGATATAAAACGGCCGCGGCTCGATTTGACAGCCCCGGACAGAATACAAGTTGAATGTTCGGATCATTTTTTCTGCCGATTCCAAAACGATCTCATAAAGCTCCTCTGCTATCTGGTCTTCTTTGGAAGTTTGCCACAACACTCTTATTGGAACGGAACAAAAAATGGCAAACTGAATTTTTCCACTTCTCTTTCACACCTCTCCTTGCCTTTCTCATACCCTATTTATATTATTTGCTTTTCCTTTCGAGTATGTACTCTTTTCTTGTAGTGCTCCCCTCTTCCTTCCTTTCCTTTCCTACCCCACTAGTAGACCGAGCGGTTTATAGGTTGACCCGTCGCGCACAGACCGTCATTCTAGGTGCACTCCCTACTTCCTTTTCTTCCTGCGTCCACTCTTTCCACAAACTCTCTTTCTGTCTGTGTCTCACTCTATATGCCTGCTCTTCCTTTTTTGTTTCCTCATTTCATTGTTACACCTTTGCCGAACTGGACATGTTCTTGGCTTGCCTTCTCTGATTTTCTATAATTTATCAACTATATATTCAATGGATTTCTGCAATAAAAAAGTGAGTGATTTTTCCGAGAAAAACAAGAGGTAACATGTGGAACAAAGTTCTAGAATTCGATGGGTTAAAAGGGTGATAACTCATGTAAAATTTCATAAAAATTGCAGTAGGAGTGGCGTTGGCATCGCGGACATACACACAGACACACAGAAAAATGAACAAAAAGAAACGGCGTCTAAAAATGTTGATTTCAGAGATAAAATTCCAAATTCAACAGTCAACAATGGCGACGCCACAGTGAAATACGAAGTGATGTAAGTATTTCATGAAACGATTGTCTACTGCGATATATAACTTTTTTCTTCAATTTTTGGAAGAAGTGTCCGAAAAAAGAAAAGTGACATCATTCGGCTATAAATAATGAAACTTTTGTTTGAACTTTTTTTCATAATATAATTTTTAGTCGACAACACTGCCAATCGCGTACCAAGCCAACCACAACAAAGTCAAACTCTCATCTCGCATGCTCCTCTCGGATCTAAAAGCTTTGGATCAGCTATACCAGTGAGAAAGTCAAGAAGCCATAACAACAAACCGAAAAAACCTAAAAGCTCAAGGTGAGTACCTGTTATAAAAGTTTTTAATTTTTTCGAATATTTTCTTATTTTAGAACAAAAAAGCTAAGGCGAGACGAAGAGGAATCTCACATCTCGCTGAATGACCTCACCAAAGCACAAATAGAAGAACTCTACAAGAAGTTCTCAGAGGATCATAGATTGAAGATTGGAGGAAACGAGAAAACTGTGGAGCTATGGTTTGCAAGACAAAGGAAGATTTTCAAGAACGAAATAAGGACGCGATGAGCTGGAATCACTAGAAGATTAATTTTTTGTTGTCATTTTAATTATTTATCAGTAATATAGCATTCCTCGGAACAGATATTGGGTTAGCAATATGGTAATGAATACATAAATAGAAATCGTAATGAATCCTTAGTACTTCTTGTTTGCTTTTCGGGATCGAATGAAACCATTTTCTTTTTTCAGTTACTATTTCATCAGTATCATCGTAGGGTTGATCGAATAATTTCAGGGGCCATTTATACATTTCGAATGGATTTCGAATGATTTCAAATGAGATAGCTACGAAAAACTCTGAAAATCTGAAAAAAAAGGCTTCATTAGGATCTACTGGTTATCCGGATTACTAACCTGTTTCAGAAACAACAAATCCGCTTCCGAAAATGTTTCTAGTATAATATTGACCTCTTCAAATCGCAGAAAACTCTCAATATGCTTCGTGACTATAAACTGATAAATTAGAGGCGTTTTCGCGTTTTTCCACTGATTCAAGTACTCCGATTCTTTGATTTTCAATGGCTCTCTAGCTCCTAATTCAGCACTGGCTAGTGTCATTCTTCTCAATTTTCTCGAATCGATATGAGATGAATATGATGGAATTCGAGTTTGGTCTATATTTTCTATTTCAATTTATACCACTTCAAATTTGATTCTTCTAGATCTCAAAACTTCATCGAGACTATCAATGGCTTTGATAGAAATCAGCTCCATATTTCCTATCCTATTATTCTGAATATGGAGATTGTAATGCTCGAAAGTCAAAACGAAAATGTTGGGGTACTACCCTACGAAAATATCAGAACATTTGGTCAAGTATGAAGTTATTGTACAAGAGCCAAATGGCTGGAGCTCGAATATTACAGAAAATGTGGCTTAAATAGAGCTCATTGGTGGTACCAGGAACGAAAACTGTCCAATATATTCAATATATTTTTATATTGCGAGTTCTTCAAAAGGAGTTTTTATCATTTGGACATTTTTCGTTCCTGGCACCACCTGCTCATTCAAGTGAAAATATGCTATGTGAGTTGTGTAGCCTCATGTATATTCTGTCCAAATGATAGACGAAATTGGGAAAAAAAACAAATGGAAACAACGAAAGGCGGGCAAAATGAGAATCTCCATGCACTTCAATAAAAAAAGTTGGCTCTTTTACAGTTTTGGTGTCTTTCGTTTGGAATTTTGTCACAAATACGGAACGAAAATGGCGAACTGAACTATAACACTTCATTCTACAGCTCTTCTTACCTCACTCATACTCTCTTTCTATTGTTTGTTTATCCTTTCGAATATGCACCCCTTGCTCCTAGTGTTTCCGTCTCCCTTCTATTTCTTTCCTACCCCACTAGTAGACCGGTTGGTGCACATCGGTCTGGTGACCCGTCTTTCTGACCGCTCTCTCTTCACTTTTCTTCCTGCGTCCACTCTTTCCATTTACTTCCTCTGTCTGTGTCTCCATATATATGTCTTCTCTCTCCTTTTGGTTTCCCCATTTCATTGTTTCACCTTGCCGAACTTGGACTGTTCCTGGCTCGCCTTCTCTGATTATCTATAATTTAATGGCTATATTCAATGGATTTTAACATTAAAAAAAGTGAGTAATTTTTTCGAAAAAAAAACGAGAAATAATATTCACCGAAAAAACCTTTGCCGTCCAATCCGTCCCCAACCAGCTCCAAAACCCAAGTTCCTATTTTTTCAGTGAAAGCCTTCTCCGGCCGAGTATGCCTCTTCAATCCGGCGGGCGTTTTTCGATTCGGACCTTCGACGATACTCTATTCTGGCAAGGAACGAAAAGCCTATCTGGCGGAGGTGGAAAGACGGCGAAGTGGCAGAGCGAATGATGAGACGATGGGGGGAATCCCAATGCACAAAATGCCAAGATTTGTGGGTTTTTTTGGTTGTTTCTATACTAATCCAAAAAATCTTCGAAAAAGTGCCAAAAAAACGAAAATAGCTTATTTTCAACCCGAAAAATTTCTTTGTTTTGGTAAACAATTTCTATTTTTTTCGTTTTTTCAGATCCGCTATAGCTTCTACTCGAATCTTCTGGCGTATATGGTGAAGCCAATGTTCTGGGAGGACGAAGAATCGGAACTGTTCTCGGTAAGTCTAACTGAATTGATCCTAAAGGCGCAGGCAATTTTTTCTTGTGCTAAGTTAAGTCACATCACGATTGAAGGGGTTACTGTATTTATGGCAAATTTTGCGAAAAAAAAAAATCGTTACAGTAAGCTTTTTTTCGTGGTGAGACCCAGAGCAAAAATGTGCGAAAATTTTTTTTCGGAGTTTCTAAAAATCAAAAACCCAAAAAAAAATTTAGAAACAATTTTTTCCACATTATGATTTTGAAATACGTATAAAAAGTCAGTAAAATACTGAAAACCATACTTGCAAAGGGCCGGGCCGGGCTTTTTTTTTTGAAACGCTCGGCCCGGCCCGGCCCGTCTCTTGGAGGGAACATTTTTTTTTCAAATTTTTGAATTTTTTTTCGAATAAATTCAACAAATTTATCCGTAAATTAACAATGACAGCAAATTCGAACAAAAACTTTGTTTTTTTCCGGCTGCAATAGAAAATTTCAACAAAATTTTTGCGAAAAATGAATAAAAATTCTCAGAAAACCGGCATTTCTGATAAGACGGGCCGAACGGGCCGGGCCGAGCTTTTTACGGGCCGGGCCGGGCCGGGCTGGCGGGCCGGCCCGTGAATTTGCAAGTATGCTGAAAACCATTTCCAAAAAAATAACGCTTTATTGTCCACGCAGACTACACGAATAAAGTTTTCTAGGCTATCATTTTGCGCAGCATTTTGAATAAAAAAACAGCTTTTTTTCCTTTTTTTTTGGGTTTTGTCGTGATTTTTAGGCAAAATTTCAAATGCTTTGTATATCTACTGTTATTTCTCAACTGCTATGAGGGTGATCGACTGCTATGGCTTTAACAGTTGATCAAAAGCAGAAGAGCCAAATCTAGCAGTTGAGACACTATCAGTCACAACCTAGCGGTTGACCACTCCATAGCAATTGAGAAATTGCAGTAGAGATACATCGCAGTTGAGTATTTACCTGATTTTTGGGAAAAAAACTAGTGGCGAAAATTTTTTTTTTCGCTTTCAAGGTTAATGAAAGGGACGAGACCTTAAAAAAAACGGCTTTGAAGCCATATTCTTTGTTTTCAGACAACGAAAAACTTTGACTCAACGGACGAACCGGAATTCCATGATCCAATTGAAGAGGAGGCTCACAACTCGTTTATTAAGAAAATCAAGGATTCAGGTACGTTTTTTCAAACTCTCTGTGAACTTTGTTTTATTTTTTGCTGTAGAAACCTACACTTTCGTGGAAAAATTAACCTCTTCTGACAAGAAAATTCTATTTTTTTTTGTTCAAAATCCTTTTTTTTCAAATACAAGTCTTGAATTTCTTATTTCCAGACATCCGCGAACCGCACGAGTACGAGTACATGTTCCGAACGAAGTACGCGATGCTCTACGGTGTTTCGAGACGACCATGGAATTACGATCACTCAGATTAGTGTAAGAATTGGTTTTTGAGGAGAGGGTCTTGCCAATGGGGAATGTATTACTGTACGACTTTTTGAAATCCAAATTCCTACAATAATATTGTACAGCCATGGTGAGACCTGATTCGGAAAAAAATTCCAAGAATCTTTTTTTTTTCGTTTTTTTTTAAAGCAAAAAACTGTTATAAAAAACAATCTCAATTTTGAACTTTTGCTATTTCCAGATCGACTCAAAATCAAAGTGCTTTGGAGATCAAATGTCGCGTTTGATGATGACGTTGTTTGTTGGCTACGAGGACACCATCATCGCTGCCTTCAGTGCTCAAGCCCACAATCTATCCCTGGTGCATCCGGAGACGCTATCGATGAGATACTTGCACAATCTCCAGACACACGAACATTTCTAATTTTTTATAAAGTTTTCTTGAATAATAAACAATACATGATGGATTTCTTAGTTTTCTGAATGATCACAATGAAATATAAAATTACGGACAGTTGTCCTCAACTAGCATTTCAAATGAATTGGAGTGGTTTGAAAAATGAAAATAATTAATGAAAAAGTATAATCATGACCAGGGTCGAATTTCAACGTATTTCGGCCAGTTTCTTACCTAAAATTATAAAATTGGTATCTTTGAAATCTGCAATTCGAGACGGTTCAGAAAAGTATAATCATGACCAGGTTTTGAAGATGTTTTGAATTTTGAGTTATGGAATGAAAAATTGGATTTCGACGTATTTCGGTCAGTTTTGAACCTAAAATTATAAAATTGGTATCTTTGAAATCAGCATTTCGAGACGGTTCAAAAAAGTATAATCATGACCAGGTTTTGAAGATGTTTTGAATTTTGAGTTATGGAGAGAAAAATTGGATTTTGACGTATTTCGGTTAGTTTTGAACCTTGTCATATACGTGTTCCGTGCCAGGAATTTGCTATGATATAATAATAAAAATTCGGAATAATGTCGACATGTTTATTGGGAGAGAAGGTCTTAGATGTTGCGACCTTCTCTCATTCTCACACCAAGGTAGAATGAAGTGAAAAACCAAATCTCCGTGGGGTATCTCATCTATTGTCTCTTTCTCTCAAGGTGACTCAATAGTGTGGCAGGTGCCACACTAATAAATCAACCCTGCAGGAAGCAAACGGAGAAGAGTTACAAAACGTAACCCTTCACAACCTAAAATTATAAAATTGATATCTTTGAAATCAGCATTTCGAGACGGTTCAGAAAAGTACAATCATGACCAGGTTTTGGAGATGTTTTGAATTTTGAGTTATGGAGAGAAAAATTGGATTTCGACGTATTTCGGTCAGTTTTGAACCTAAAATTATAAAATTGATATCTTTGAAATCAGCATTTCGAGACGGTTCAGAAAAGTATAATCATGACCAGGTTTTGAAGATGTTTTGAATTTTGAGTTATGGAGAGAAAAATTGGATTTCGACGTATTTCGGTTAGTTTTGAACCTAAAATTATAAAATTGATATCTTTGAAATCAGCATTTCGAGACGGTTCAGAAAAGTATAATCATGACCAGGTTTTGGAGATGTTTTGAATTTCGAGTTATGGAATGAAAAATTGGATTTCGACGTATTTCGGTTAGTTTTGAACCTAAAATTATAAAATTGATATCTTTGAAATCAGCATTTCGAGACGGTTCAGAAAAGTACAATCATGACCAGGTTTTGGAGATGTTTTGAATTTTGAGATACGGAATGAAAAATTGGATTTCGACGTATTTCGGTTAGTTTTGAACCTAAAATTATAAAATTGGTATCTTTGAAATCAGCATTTCGAGACGGTTCAAAAAAGTATAATCATGACCAGGTTTTGAAGATGTTTTGAATTTTGAGTTATGGAATGAAAAATTGGATTTCGACGTATTTCGGTTAGTTTTGAACCTAAAATTATAAATTGATATCTTTGAAATCAGCATTTCGAGACGGTCAGAAAAGTACATCATGACCAGTTTGAGATGTTTGAATTTGAGTATGAGAGAAAAATGATTTCGACGTATTTCGTCAGTT
>GL380190.1:108394-120336 GCA_000143925.2 Caenorhabditis brenneri | reverse complement strand
ATCCTTTGGAGTCTTTCCGAACGGAATCCTTGAATCCATTACCATTTAATGGTAGAAATCGTGTGCCAACGTAAGTTTAACTGATGTTTTACTTCACCTCATTTGATACCAATTTCAGGTCAAAATCATTCAGTTATATTGATTTTTCCGCAGGACTGGAACTCCGTCGTAACGACGGCTTAGTAGCAACTATCCATGTCGAAGGAGGAATATTTCTGTTTTACGTTTGGCACGAATAATGAACCCAGTGCAGGTTCCTAAAAAATTCCTTTAAAATTTTTTAAATATTTTTTTTTATTGTCCCTTTAAGAATGCTTTCTTTAATAATAATTTCCAAACAAAATTCATGCAGCTTCATTTTGTTTTGTCTGTGACTTCTTCTTCAAGTTTTCATGTAAATTGAATTGAGAGTTAATAAATATTTTATTCTAAAAATTCTAAAAGTTATGATAAAAGTCTAACAGCTGTTAGCATTCACTCATCAAATACGCTCTAATGACAAGTGCACCTGTCCTATTGTACAAAGACAATGGGGGCCACTGCGCACATCATTCAACATCTCTTCGTCTTGACTAGGTCACTCCACACACCCATTCATTCTATCAAACACATACCACACAACGTCTTCTACCGATCTGTTCACTTGCCATTCGGTTTTATTCAATTAACACTGAACAATGTCGCTCTCCCGTCCTATAAAATTTCCATTACTGAAACTTCCACTCCTCTGCATTGAAAGTGTTATCAGAAGCTGTGATTCTTTCGATATGTGAGTCTCTAATTTCAGATGTTTCTCCTAAAAGTCATAATTCCAGATTATGCTTTGCTCTGATTTCCAAAAGAACACGCCAAATCGTGAAATATGTGAAACCTCTGATTAGAATTAGAATATTCTTATCAGGAACCAAAAGGATAGAGTTTGATAGAAAAAGTTGGGATTTTAGGAGAATATATCCGCTACCGCCGATTGATCAGCATCGATATTTAGGAATAATGTCTCTTGTGCTTCAAAACAATGCGATTCCCTTGTATACCAGGTAAGTACTTGAGATTTTTTGTTTCTAAGTTTTCAACTTCTTATTTTTATACAACTTTCTCACAATAGTAAATAGAGAATTCTCTAAGCTATTCTTCGGTATAAATTTCACATAATTTTTGAATTTTTTTTCAGGAAAACGGACTATGGGTTTAAGTCATTCACAGATAAAAATGAATGTTTTGCTTTGAAAATGGCTATGGAATTTCTGAATGAAATATTCAAGTGCCTAGTTGAACGAGTCGAGATTAATGAGGACAACTTCCCGATATTAGAAGATATTGGTGTCAAGTCTACTGTAAACCTATGTATTGACCATTCGCATCGTCATATCCAAAGCCAAAAACTGAGCTTATTGCTGGAGAACCTGGAAGTGACTGACACATGCACACTTTGGGTAACTAACGCAGAGAATGATTTCTATTGTGACCCGAAACTTTTTAAATGCAAAAAGTTGGTATTCCCGTTCGGTTCAGCTACCTGGGTCACTCTTGACGTCCTAATGAAGTTTGAAGTTCCTCAATTGAATTTTACGGATTGCCCGTTTTCTGTGGAAGACATCGTTTCGTTTGTCACCCAATGGTTTCAATTGGATGATAAAAAATTTGAATATTTGAATATCTATGTCCACAACAGACAAATTCCTTTGGTGCCTTTCCAAACGGAATTTTTGAATCCATTACCATTTAATGGGAGAAATCGTGTGCCTTCGTAAGTTTAATTAATGGTCTACCTCAGCTAATTTAAAACCCAATTTCAGAGAACCACTTTTTTTGACTGATTTTTCCGCGGGACTGGAACTCCGTCGTAAAGACGGCTTAGTAGCAACTATCCATGTCAACAACGGAGCATTTCTGTTCTACGTTTGGCACAATTAATGAATCCGGTGCAGGTTCCTTAAAAAATTGTTTTTTAACGTTCAATAAGCCCCTCAAGAATGTTTTCATTAATAATAATTTTCGGCTCTGTCTGCTTTTAAAGGTACCATGACAAAATAGAGGTACCATGACAAAATGGAGGTACGAGGTCAAAATGGAGGTACCATGGATAAAATAGAGGTACCAAGCCAAAAGTGGTTAAAATGGAGGTACCATGGTCAGAATGGAGGTACCATGAATAAAATGAAGGTACCATTGATAAAATGGAGGTACAATGGTTAAAATAGAGGTACAATGGTCAAAGTGGAAGTACCATGGCTGAAATAAAGATAGGATAAAATCATCAAGATACAATTACTTCAACGGTTGTTCTGGCAGGAAGTAACATGCTATGAGGCTTAAAGATTTGTTTGTTAGCCTTCCTAAGCGCGAAGGATTTTTCTGTTTTTTTATCCGCTTTTTTTTAATTCTATTTTTTTTATTCTATTGATGTTCCGTACATACAAAAATTCTGACAAAAAAGAGCCACTCATCACTGTTTTTTAAAGTTTTTGTCTCATGTGGTTTTTCATCATCTTAGATTCTGATTGTAGGAAAATAGTTGTAATTGTACAATGATTGGTCTCGACTTTCAATAATGCTCTTCTCAGTGATTCATTATTTCTCATTAGTATCAAGATGAAAAGAAAGTTTCCGCAAGTTTGGGATTTTTTGTAGTGAAGCAGTTTTATGAGTTTGTTTTTTCCCTAATAGTTGCCTACCAGCTTGGCATAACCACCGCCAAAATCTCATCAGTGTTTGTCGACTGCTTCAAAGTAAGTTAGGAGGGTCTTGGTTGGAGCCCGTTTTTCGGGAAAAAATTTTCTCAATTTTTTTTCCTCAAAATACTCATATGAGCTTGTGTACTAGGCCTTCGGAAAATCATGACCAGATATTCTGTGGAGGGAGTCAGTATTGGGTGGTCGGAAGGCCCCTGTCCCTACCCAAATTGTAAGAAGCCCACGTTGGGCGAGAACTGTTGTGAGAGTTTCCCTACGAGCAATAACACGAACACAAGAGTATCAGAACCAAGTTTATTGATTAGGATAAAAATAACGAAAGAAACGAAACAAAAAGATTATACGAAAGTTGGCGAAAGGGTAACCGAAAGAGTGTCCGAAAAATATATCTGTAATTCAGGAGAAAACCACCCATTTTACGTGCAGACTGGCCGGGTTGACCCAACGTGCGCCCTGGTAAAATGGGGGAAAACCTGTGTGAGAAAAAAGGAATAAAACCTCCCAAATTGCGTGCAGACTGGCTGGGAAAACCCAACGTGCGCCCTGGCAAATGGGGGAAAACCTGTGAGAGAAAGGGAAATAAAACCACCCAATTGCGTGCAGACTGGCTGGGATAACCCAACGTGCGCCCTGGCAATTGGGGGAAAACCCGTGTTTTACGTCAGTAGACGGAAGATGCAATCAAGATAAGCATGGTGGTGATAAGAGTGATAAAATAAATGTAAAAAGTGTAAAAAGGGTGTCCGACATACGAAAAAGGTGAGTATGCGGTTGACACACACTTGCGAGCGCGTAGGACTCCGCCTCCGCCGATATTCCTGATTTTAGACGTCCCAACTGTTCAGAATTCTTCAATTGAGGTGCCAGAAAAAGAAATGTGTGTATTGTTCGCACACGAAGAAGTAACGAAAAGTGTCAACAAAACTTTTGACTAAAAATCGAAATTAAACGATTTCAAGTTTTTGGTCGAAATTTCAATTCATTTTCGAATGTTCTCCAATAGGGGAAACAATGTATATCTGGTCAAGAATTTTTTGATGGGCGATACACATGCTCACATAGGTAATTTCAAAATAAAAATTGAGAAAAATTGATTGGGAACATTGCTTTTTCGAAAAACAAAGTCTGACCATGTCCCTTAAAACTCATTGTATCTTTTGAATCAGTCGACCAATACTGAAGAGATTTTGCCCGTAGTAATGCCAAGCGAGTAGGCTTCTATCCAAAAAAAACTAAATTCAAGTATCTGCTCCACTGAGAGGAATTGCCGATTCGCGGAAACTTTTTTCTCCCTAAAACAACAACGCGCCCAGCTAGAAAAAAAAACTATCATAATGTTGAAATTGTGAATTGACAACTTCTTCGGTCGACTTTCACGAAACAACATCACCTTCTTGCTCAACACCAACTACTACTGCTCTCAAAAATAAAAGTGAAACTAAATCTCACTTGTCGAAGCATTGCATTCTTTATCTTCTGGAAAATGCCCGTCCACATACAACCAGAACTACCAAAGCCTTTCTCGCCTGATCCGACTGAACTCACATGCTATTCACTCCTAATAACGTTCTTTACAATTACTACATTTTCAATGATGTTCTCTCTTTTGAAGTAATTGACTTTGAAAATTGCGATGATACCAAGAAATGGTTGACTGACTACTTTTAATGCGTATATGGAGTTTGCCAACTAGACACTTGTAGATAGTAATCGTCGATATCTTTGATTTCATTTTTCGTTCCCATTATAGAATTTTAAAAAAAATGCACAGAAACTTTCTTTCCAAACAGATACGTACGGAACATCAATAGAATAAAAAAAATAGAATTAAAAAAAGCGGATAAAAAAACAGAAAAATCCTTCGCGCTTAGGAAGGTTAACAAACAAATCTTTAAGCCTCATAGCATGTTACTTCCTGCCAGAACAACCGTTGAAGTAATTGTATCTTGATGATATCTTTATTTCAGCCATGGTACTTCCACTTTGACCATTGTACCTCTATTTTAACCATTGTACCTCCATTTTATCAATGGTACCTTCATTTTATTCATGGTACCTCCATTCTGACCATGGTACCTCCATTTTAACCACTTTTGGCTTGGTACCTCTATTTTATCCATGGTACCTCCATTTTGACCTCGTACCTCCATTTTGTCATGGTACCTCTATTTTGTCATGGTACCTTTAAAAGCAGACAGAGCCTACTTTTCAAAGAATTTCATGCGGCTTCATTTTCTTCTGTCTGTGACTTTTTCTTCACTGATTCAATGAATATTTTATTCTGAAAATTCTAGTAGTTCTGATAAAAATCTAACAGATATTATCGTTGACTCATCAAATACGCTCTAATGACAGGTGCACCTGGCCTATTGTACAAAGGCAATGAGGGCTGGCTACTGCGCACATCATTCAACCTTCCTTTGTCTTGACTAGGTCACTCAACTCACTCATTGATTCTACCAAACACATACCACGCCACATCGCCTGTCGATCGGCACTCTTGCCATTCAGTGTTATCTCAACAACATTCAGCAATGTCGCTCTCATAATTTTTGCAACAATCTCCAATAGAGCCCACAAGATAGTGCAACAATCAAAATATCCTCTTGAAGAAATTGATGTTTGCCCAAACATGTTCAGAAGAATAAGTATCGGAGATGCACTGGAAAAGACAGAAAATCAGAAGTTTTGGTATTTCATGCATCGTAAACAGGCAGATAAGGATGAATTGGTACTAAAAGTAAATTGTCTGCCGCTTTCGACTAGGTAAGTTCAATTACATCTATTTGACAATGACTCCCTGTTTTACAGTAGAAATTTCGATCCTAGTGAAGGCCACCATCTAACGTCATACACTGCTGGAGACGAACTGGATGCTTTGAAAACAGGCATAGAATTCATGACTGATTTGTTCGGGTGTACAGTTAGATACATAGTTGTTGATGGAAACAAACTCTCAGAGCTTGTTAGGTTAGGCATCAGTTCAACCAAAGTTCTGCAAATTAACGGCCCCGATCCAGTTAACATAACAGATCTGAAATACTTGCTGGAGTCCATTGAAGTTATTGATGGATACCTATTTTATACTGAAATCCCAAAAGACTTTGATTGTGACACTCATATTTTCAAGTGCCGACTATTGCATTTTGCCCGTAAAAGTTCAGCAGATTGGGTTTCTTTAGAGGTTCTATGCAAATTCAATGTTCCAAAACTGATTTTTTCGTATCATCGGTTTTCTAAAGAAGACATTGTTTCATATGTAACATATTGGTTCAATTCTGACAACAAAACGTTGGAAAATTTGTGCGCTTTATTCCATCTTCGGATCTCACAGGAAGATTTTAACATCGATCATTTGAACCCGATGCCGTTTTGTGAAAAACGAAGAAATAAATTCCCACTGTAAGTTCACAAATTCTCAAGTTTTGTAAATTTGTTGATACTTTCAGTGTTAAAGAATGGAAAAACGAGGATCTCTCTAGTGGAAAGGACATCATTCGTCAAGACGGTCTCTTGGCGACATTCATCGTTAAACCTGAATCAGTTTTATTTTTTGTTTGGCACAAAAGTTTCCCAGATCCTGTTCAACAATGATCAACCTAATTCTGTATTTAGGAGTCGACGTGGGGCTTCTTTAAGTACGGGTCGGTCTCACTCTCTCTCCGTTGCATGAATAGTTGTAGAAATTAAGTTCTAGCTTTGTCTATTACTCCCAGAACCCTTCCAAACGTTGAAAGATTTTGGACCGTGCATTGCATGCTCAAAGTCAGCAAAGTGTATTCCTTTCTTTTTTTTCAAAATTTACTTCAACAAGTTTCATGTAGCTTGCTTTTCTTTTGTCTATGACTTCTTGTTCATTGTTTTATATCAATTGAATTGATATTTAATAAATATTTCATTCTGAAAATTCTAAAAGTTCTGATAGCATCGAACGGCTATACACAAGGACAAGCGACCGAACTGCATACATCATTTCACCTTTCCTCGTCCTGACTAGGTCACTCAACGCACTCATTCATTATATCAAACACATCATATAAAGGTACAGTACGCAGCCAAACTTTTTGAAAGCGCATGGACTTGATCTCGTCAAGAATCGTCACTCAAGCAGTAGTGGTAGTCACTTTTCTTCACGGAACCAAGCCCGGGCAGCTACAAAAAAGCTAGGCTGCGTACTGTACCTTATCATACTACACAACGTCTTGCCATTCAGTACCTTCTCATAAACATTGAACAATGTCTTTTTCCAGATCTATGAATCATAAACCGCCGCCCCCCATATTTCCTCACATGATGTATTATCGCTTTTATTGTTTCCATCCTCCTTACAGGCCCGCTCCCATCATTCAGTCTGTTAAAAAGCGGGCTCTATTCACAGACAGGGGTCGAGCATGCACTTTTCTCCCTAGAATAAAGATTTTGTACAGAAATCGAAGGTTGTATAATTTCAGTAATTCCTCTTCGTTGGATTACAATTGCGTAACTACTGACATAAAAACTTATCAATATTTTTCCTGTTTCCGCAACTAGTCGTAACAGTCTCGAAAATTCTGTGAGCGTTACGGCTGGTGTACTTCACGCCTTTTCAAATACTCTGTTTGTGAGAAAATAGCAGGCACGTTCGAGAATGAGGAAACTACTGAAAGTTCTTTTTTAGCTCAAATCAAAATCTTTCGGTAGATCTACCGTGTACTAAAGATGTGATGTTTCAACCACACCATAGTTCAATATATCAATTATCCAACTAATACCAAGTTACCTAAACTGGATGTTTTCTAGCAAAACTTGACTTGCTTCCTATACTTCATGTACCGCAAAAAAATTTCGATTATTATCAAACTGCGCCAAGTTCCATTATCAGGAAGACTATCAATTGAAATTGACTGATTTCTTGATAACACCGAGAAACGGTAAACGTTATGAACAAAATTTCATTTGTGTCAGTATTATTGTGAGCTAGTGATTTAGAGTGATAAATTCAATCACTCAGAAAAATTGGAATCAACTGGAAATGAATAAATTTAAACAACAAATTAGATGTTTTCCTCATAATCTCAGTAACGAAGTTTGCTTTTTTTTTCATAATTATTACTTGTTTTGTCAGATCAAAAGCAGTCACGGGAGATTATGTACTGACAAACAACTTCAATTTTGATCATTATCTTCAATGCAGTAGGATTACTATCAATTGAAACTCACTGTGTTCTTGTAAAGAACAAGAAACAGTAATTGTAATAGAAAACATCATGTATGAATTTGCATTGTTCTGCGAAATTGTTATGAAATTATTATGCGCTTACTAGAAAAAAACGAGAAATATGGATTGGTATTCTTCCTCAAAAACTGAACTACAGACTTCCCGGAACTGATATTCAATGAACATTTTGTGGAGAGGAATCCAGTGATTTATTTTATTCTCTGTTTCCGAGAGTCGTGTTAAAAATTTTCGGTTTTTTTCAATTACTGCCACGATGATTTTTTCACTACTGCACAGCTGTTTTCATTTTAAAATGATTCGGCCAAGTGGCGTTTATATGAAATATTTTTTTAATAAGAATGCTCGTCTTGAGTTGTAGATTTTCCGTACGGGCTCGGATTTTTTTCCGTATGAGACTAATTTTTAAGAAAAATTGAGAAAACAAGAACTGTGCGGTACTCAAAAAATCACCGTGTATTGCCAATATGTAATCTGGAATGAAAAACACTCTAAAGAATTAGTTATTGCAGCTATTGGTTTTATTTGTTTTGTCAGGTCAAAAGCAGTCACAGAGTCATACTTCTCTGAAATGATTCATGTTTCGATAACGTCATAAATCGAAGTTGTGTCTACGTCTCTCCCACAGTCTCCCTCGCAAGCCACGCCTATCACTTTTACGATCGCCTCTCTTTCTCTCATTCGTATTCTTATGCGTTCTTGTGACCACCCATCCTCCTTTTTCTTTCCTCTTTTGCTTATTTTTCATGTTTTCTGGATCTGAATTCGATGGTTTTTCCAGCTATGCGGATAATTCTCTACTCCACCACCTGGGATTTACTACTCCAGATGTTCTCAAATGTCTTCTATTCCCTGTTTTCAACGGTAAAAATCATCAAAAATTGAAGCAATTCATATAAATTTTTCCAGAAACCCCGACGTACTATCCACTTGTTCCTTTGAATTATGGGACTCACAGTTATGATTATTTTGAAGTTTAATTGATGTAAGTCGATAAAAAACAAATAATTAATGTTCGTCGATCAGAGTTTTAGTGCTCTAGAAATGGAATATCAATGAAGAGAAATGACTTTTCGCTTGAAAGAATGCCGTTCACATTCACTGTGTCCAAGCTATCCGACTGGCATTTCCAGTTCGGAGACATGGACAACGTGAACGTCCGATCCATTGGCCATTCCTGGGAGATCACTCTACCAGTGAGTTTGGGGCTACCTCGCATAAGAACTCATCATAACTAGCGGGATTGAAACCAATATGTACTGTACGGCCAGTTCGGGGCTCAATTAGATCCAAATTGGTCCAGACGGCTCAAATCGGCCCTCCTATTGCTCAGATCATATCATTTATTCTCCCTTCTTTCTCTGTTCCACTCACGATGACTAACTTCTCTTTCTCTAGATTCTTTGCTTTAGTTGTAGAATAATCAGTTCAAAGATTGTTTATGCGAAACCATGGACACAGCCCTGCAATGATTCATCCCATGTCCCCTCGATACTATGATGATTAGTTCTCTTGCTTCTCGATTCTTCTGTTTGGTTGTTCAGTGATCACTCACTCACATTATTTTTAAACAGAGTTTTAGTGACACCTACCATGACTCAATTCAAATGAGTCAATGAAAAGACATTCAGAATTGGGGAATTGGGGAAAATAGCATACTTTTGTCGTCAGTTTCTCTCAATCTCTAGCTATCTTTTTTAGTTGTCCATCGTTCTTTATTTTTCTCTTTCATCGGAGTACTTGAGGGTTTTTCCGAAGGGTTCCGAAGGGCTTACAGAAATATCATTTCATATTTCGTAACTTGTTTTTTAGACATGATCAACCGAAACGTCAACATTGACTCCAAGGACCTGCGGAGGTAAATTCATCATTTTGATATTCAGAACTTTTTCTCATTTCCAGGACTATCCGGAATCGTCCGACGACGACTACGCCTACCCCTCAGACACCGACTCCTACGTTTCTTATGGCTTTTATGAAGTCAACGAGCTCAACGAATTGGCTGAAGTGAGTCACCGGGAAACCACTAAGTTACAAATTCTCATCTATTTCATATGCTTTACGAGAGGGGTAGAAGCCCAGATCATAATATTAAAACATCGTATTTCAGTATCTTGGAGAAGTTCAATGCTGAAAGGAGTGTGAAATGGGATTGATGATGCATATGGCGCCTTTACGGAATACATATTCTTTCAAGAAATAAGATTAATTTGAGTAAATTTTTATTTATTTATATAAACGTTTCAAGAAATTCTCCTGTCTATATAAAAGCTTATTGAAATATGATTTACTTGTGAAGTTGGAAAAGAGCTGCACATTAACATCCAATTGTTATTTTGGGAAAAGACCTAACCAGCAACCCTTTGGAATGCTCGATCAAAATTAACTGTTTATAAATGTCGACATAGAAACACAATTTTTCGAATAATTTGTTAACTTTGTGCCTCTTGTTCTTACAGATTCGCCTGGAAAAATGAAAGCTCAAGTCTCTCCTCCTTTATCATTCATAAACTAGCTCTGAATGATTGAAAACAGAAGAGCAGGTGTTGTCTCAGCTATCAAAAACTTCTAAAAACAGGTAAGGTTCACTGTTTCAAAACCATGACATTTGTCCCGAATTTCATATTGGATGTTGATTCGTCATCTTTCACATTTCCGAGTCAGACTGTATTAGGCATTGCTACAGTCTGGTTTAACAATGTCATTTTAACAATGAGCACATGATCGGATTATACAGCCACTAAGCGAATCATAAATAGTTTTGATTTTTCTTTCATTTAAACGGAATAGTGTTCTCTGAAATCTGATCTTGTGTTATAAGTGTCGTGAAACGACAATTGTTACTGGAAAATGTTTTGAGTATGGTGAGCGTTGTGAACTCCGGACTAGTTCCATTGCAATAATGAATGCACGAAACACAGATATAACAACATTATATTGTCTGGCATGTCATGAATGAAACTTCGGAAATGATTATGAAAATGAAACCTCGCAACTCAATTATAATATATGATCTTTCTAAAACTGGAAAAAAAGCGGCTCTGTTCGAGAATGGAGGGCCCAAAGATAAAATGGAGGGCCAATGAAAAAATGGAGGGCCCAAAAATAAAAATCGGGGGCCCAAAAAAAAAATGGAGGGCCCAAAAATAAAAATGGAGGGCCCAAAAATAAAAATGGAGGGCCCAAAAAAAAAAAATGGAGGGCCCAAAAAAAAATCAAGGTCCCAAAAATAAAAATCAAGGGCCCAAAAATTTTAAGACTTGGGGTCAAAATTTTAAGACTTGGGGTCAATTTTTTTTTCAAACACTCCACTTCATCTTTATTTCGTTGAAGACTGCAATAAGAGTATCACAATGAAAAATAGGCTTACAAGGGAAGGCCCTCAGGTGTCCGATCGGGATCGACTAGATATTTTGTGGTTAGATACCCCGTGGGTGTACTAAACTATTCCCAAAATTATAGCGGCCCACTCGCGGGTTTACGGGAGTTACGTGACATTTTTCGATTTTTCATTAATATCTGGCACACTGAATTCAGAAGACTGTAACTTTGTTCGTTTTTGTCCAAATGCTTTGAGTTTTGGCTTATTTTGACTGGTATTTAGTACTCTTCAAAAAAGCCTCTTGACATGTTACACGAAGTATTTCATCAGTTCTGGAAAAGTTGAAAATGTGAAAATTTATGAATCCGGCGGTTTCGATAAGTGCCAATTTTTGGACATCCGCCCTCGGGAGGCCATCACCATTTGATTGGGGGTGCTACGTAGGGTCACTATGCATACTCAGATATAGGTCTCACCTTTGACTTACAGGACTTATTCAGAGTTTTTTAATAAAATTTCTGATTTCCATGTATAGGGATACGTAGAATTTCAGGCTTGAAAGCGTAATTGGCCTTATTTGAGCAGGAGAGAGAAATAAAATCACGAAATATGGTAAGTTGAACTTGTATTACATCGACAAACATCAAAAAACAGAAATTACGAATTTTCGAGTTTATCATTTTTTGAAGCTTATTACGTATCCCTATACATG
>GL380190.1:38784-76291 GCA_000143925.2 Caenorhabditis brenneri | reverse complement strand
TGTGGATGCTCATTGCCATTCATACTTGTGATGAACTAGAAACAGAACAAATTCATATCGAAACTTACCGTATAACTAGCCACTGCCAACTCATCAGTGTTGTCGAAATCGTAATTAACTGTTCCACTGGCTATCCACCAAAGAAAGCTGATCAATTCTTTTATAACAAACACCAAGTAAACTATCCAAATAGTCTTATTCATAATTTTTTGAAATGTTGATACATAGGGTTCAATGGAAGGTGTAAAATACAGTAGGAACTTTTGGATAGCCAGTATTGACAAGAGTAAATGGAATACTTGGGTGATGACATGAAGAGTTATATAGGTAATAAAGATGAGTATGAAGAATAGGAATACATAGGGTCTGGAACATACATTATATAGCATAACACAACAGATTAAAAAAACATTTGATATATTTATATTTCTATTATAACGTAAAAAGAAAAGTGGAAATTCAGTTAAGCTGTGTGTGAAACAGAAAAATCAATCTCCAACAATGCTCAAAATTTCAGATGCATTAACTTACGAAGCTTCCTCTGAATCATTCAAAATCACCACCATTGCAACTATAATTACCAAAAAGAAGAATATAAAATAGGTTTTCTTTACCATTTCACAAAAATGATTAGTGATAGGGAATACCAGGGTCTGCAATAGTCCTATTGAAATTTCATTTTCTTTTCTACGTACCTTTTCATCTCGCTTTTTGTTAGTTCTATTTACGTTCACATAGAATGGGAACAAGATCAATGAACATATTGCAAAAACTATGAAAGCTGAACAAAACCCATAAATCATAGCAGGTCCCAGCAATTCGGAGACTGTACTAAAATGTGTGATATTTGTTAGATCAGATTTGTTCATAGCAGATTGTACAAAAAGGATTTAACGAGGTGTATTATGTATTTCTTTAAAATTAGCTCCATGAAACGGGTCTAATTTTCATTTACACCTGTTCCTCCTACTCTTTTCTTGAAAATTGCAACTTTGTTCCACATTAAACTTTTATGTTTCATGTTTCCAATTTTGGAGACTGCAATTTAGGATCTTTGGTGTGTGATTGTAAAAATTGTTTTGAAAAATGGCGATAAAAGTACTTATGTGGGAAAAAATCGCCGACGGAGCTGATTGAAAATGGATTCCGAGTGAATTTGAAATGAAAACTGACATCATATGTTACAGACCGTACAGTAGCAACATTAATGCAATCTCCTTACATGAGAGATCTTACTGAAACAGCAATTATGTGAGAACTAAGTGGTTTTTGTTCGAATTTATTTTAGAAGAACTGAAAATTGAATACGCCACCGAAGAATTAATGAAATCTTCAGCCTATTGTTACATACACCTTAACTATAACAGCAAAGTTTTGGAAGAACACCCTAATGACTTCATTTTCGAGCATTGAGAAACTTTGAGCGAATAACTATTGCAGGTGGAAAAAGAAACTCAAATTGATAAAAAACAGAGAGAGTTATTCATTCTTGATTTTCTCAATTAATGTTATCACCTGTTTTATTTTAGGCTTATGAAAGCCAATGTGTTTAACTAATACTCATTATTTGACATGAAATCAACGGAACAGTTTGACAAACAAAAATTAGAAGCCGAAACTATATTTGTTTTCTTGTGTTCATTGTTCCTGGATTCCAGAATTGTGAATCAAATGAATCGTAGATGACATACGATTAGAAACCAATGCACTACCAAAACCTTAATGCAGTTCCTGAAACCTATTTAGTGGTAAATTCAAACTAATTTTCATATATCACCCAGAGAAATAAATACCAGAGAAATACTCAACTTGATATGATCAGTTTTTTTTCAACTGTTTATCGAATATAAATTTGTAGAAAGAATAACAAGAACCTTCGCCATCTCATTCGCAGAGCTCCAAACCAAAACAAAAACATTGCTTCTTCAGAAAAAAAACTAATATTAACATTCAATGAAATGGATATGAGTTCTATGAAACAGAACTGAACTTTTCCGCATCAGAGTTTTTTTTCGAGAACTGCAACTTCACACCGCATCAAAAATCAATGTTTCATGTTTCTATTTTGAGCCGTTCCTATTTTGAGTCTATTAGTAGGCAAATTGACCGATTATTAAAAAAAAACAGGATTCTGACTGTAACTTTCAAAGCAAAGACTGTTTTATTAAGTAAGCTGATTGGGTGATGGTTCTACAGACGAAGTTGATTCAATATTGAATACCATTCTAACCAGATTACACGGCTTGAAAGATGTTAGCAATGCATCCATGTTCCGTTTGTTGCATGCCAAATAAGAAGCTTGAATGATCAGGGGAGTGATGATGATATCAGTTGTTATTGTGATAAGTATTATAAGAAACAGGTCGTTTCCCCAAAAGAGCAAAAAAGCGTCAACGATAAAGCAAATCTTAAAAATTGCTAATCTTCAACTGAGAATCGATATGAAAATGTAATGAGATATCTAACTACTGTGTGGAACAGAGAAATTTGAAACTTATAAAGCCTCGATTTTGAACGGTCCATCTAATTGCTTGGAACAAGTGAAAAGATAACTACAATATGAAACAGAGAAAATCGGGAAACTTACAGATTTGAAAACCAAAACAATCATAGTCTGCCAGAAGATATAAACATGTGGTTTTGATTTCAAAGACATTGGTAGATAAGAGAACTTCTTCACACTTATCATAATGGGTAGGTATAGAAGGGAAGATGAGATCAGAAGCAAGTTGATGGTGAAGAATGAAATCTGAAATATAAAAATTATCGAAGACTTAGTGAGGATGCTCACAGCCATCCAGATTCGTGATGAACTAGAAACAGAACAACCATACCGTAACATACCGTATAACAAGCCACTGCCAACTCATCCGTGTTGTCAAATTCATAATTAACTGTTCCGCTGGCTATCCACCAGAGAAAGCTGATCAATTCTTTGATAGCAAACGCCGAGTATATTATCCAAATAGTTTTGTTCATAACTTTTTGAAAAGTTATCACATAGGGTTCAATAGAAGGTACAAAGTACAGGAAGAACTTTTGGATAGCCAGTATTGACAAGAGTAGATGGAATACTTGGGTGATCACGTGAAGAGTTAGATAGGTAATAAAGATCAAGATGAAGGATAGGAATACGTAGGGTCTGGAACATGAATTTCATAGCAGAACACATCATATCGAAAAATCATTAAAGCAATATCATATAAAGAAATGTTGAGATTTAGTTAAGCTGTGTCGTGGCCCCAGCTCCGCTGGGATCCACGACCTTCATGCTACAGTTCGGTCTGGCTCGATTAAGTGTTATAATTGTGATGAATACTTGTTGTATTTATTTACTCTTATTTCACTCGGATATTCATCGCTCAATTCCATTCAAATGCATCAATTCACTCGCTTCAGGCCCGCAGCCTTCCACTCGCGAATGATGCAAGCGCGCCCCAGCGCACACGATGACGTTGCACTCGCCGAACCGCCAATTTCCCCCTTTTGAACTCACTTCCCCTTTTCTCTCGTTCTCTTGCCTACGCGCACTATTTCCCCTTGTTTACTCTTTCGAGAACTTTCTATTAGCTCCGCCCCTTATCAATCTGTTCGTAATTACTCATTCCTTTCAGTTCCCCACCCAGCGAACGGTCGTATGTGACAGTTCTCCACTGTTTTGTCGTCCTCACCGTTTCGCCGTCCTCTACATGTTCACCACACCCCAATATTCGCTATTATTGTAATTGCCCTAAGCTTTTACTCTTCTGAACCACCACCACCATGCAATAAAGCAGTGCAAATACAACAAGCTTAGTCATCAACGCCATACACCTCCAAAGAACATCAATAACGGCGGAATAACTCCGTCACAAGCTGTGTGTGAACAGGAAAAGCAATCTTGAACCATGTTTGAATTTTCAGTGAAAATTACTCACGAAGCTTCCTCCGAGTCATTTAAAATCACAATCATTAAAACTATAATTACCAAAAAGAAAAATATGAAATAAGTTTTCTTTACCATTTCACAAAAATGATTAGTGGTCGGGAATACCAGGGTCTGCAATACTGGAATGGAAACTATATATTCATCTTTACGCACCTTTTCATCTCGTTTCTTGTTAATTCTGTTCACATTCACATAGAATGGAAACAATATCAAAGAAATCACTGCAAAAAGTACAAACACTGAACAAAACCCATAAATCATAACAGGTCCTAGGAACTCATATACTGATCCGAAGATAGTGGTATTTGTTAGATCAGATTTGTTCATGAGAAAATGCAGTCGAGGACCGAACAAAGTGTGTTATGTGTTCCTTCAAAATTAGCTTCATGAAACGGAATTAATTTTTAGTTACACCTGTTCCTCCTACTCTCTTTTAAGAATTGCAACTTTGTTCCGCATTAAACTTTTATGTTTCATGTTTCTATTGTGAGCTGCCACCATTTCAAGTCTATTAGTATTATCGTGACCTTGATTAAAAAAACAGGATTCTGTAGCTGGCAGACTATGAAAATTTCATTAACTATTCTGATTAGGTAATGGTTCTACAGATGAGCTTGATTCAACATTGAACACCATTCTGACCAGATTACAAGGTCTGAAAGATGTTAGCAATGCATCCATATTCCGTTTGTTGCATGCCAAATAAGTAGCTTGGATGATCAGAGGAGTGATGATAATATCAGTTGTTATTGTGATAATTATTATTAGGAACAGGTCGTTTCCCCAGAAGAACAGAAAAACGTCAACGACAAAGCAAATCTGGAAAAAAAGCTTATAAAGTGATGGAATATGTAACTTTTTTGCAGGGGGAATGGAATCGAATGTCATGAAACAAGCAATAAGTTAACCACCCTATGAAACAGAGGAATTCGGAAAACTTACAGATTTGAAAGCCAACACAATCATTGTCTGCCAGAAAATATAAATATGTGGTTTTGATTTCAAGGACATTGGGAGATAAGAGAACTTCTTCACACTTACCATAATGGGTAGGTATAGAAGGGAAGATGCGATTAGAAGCAGATTGATGGTGAAGAATGAAATCTGGAAAAAAACCTGTGCATGTAGTGTGGATACTCATCGCCATCTAGACTTATGAAGAAGTGGAAGCATAAAAAGTTTTCATTCTCGAATTACCGTATAACAAGCCGCTGCCAACTCATCCGTATTGTCAAATCCATAATTGACTGTTCCGGTTACTATCCACCAGAGAAAACTGATCAATTCTTTAATAGCGAACGCCAAGTATACTATCCAAATCGTCTTATTAATAATTTTTTGAAATGTTATTACATGAGGTTCAATGGAAGGTGTAAAATACAGTAGGAACTTTTGGATAGCCAGTATTGATAAGAGTAAATGGAATACTTGGGTGATCACGTGAAGAGTTAGATAGGTAATAAAGATGAGTATGAAGAATAGGAATACGTAGGGTCTGGAACATACATTATATAGCAGAACACAACAGATTTAAAAAATTGTTATAACATCTGAGGAAAAGTTGAGGTTCAGTTAAGCTGTCTGTGAAACAAGAAAATATATCTCCAACAATGCTCAAATTTTTGGGTTCATTGACTTACGAAGCTTCCACCGAGTCATTCAGAATCACCACCATTGTAACTATAATTACCAAAAAGAAGAATATGAAATAAGTTTTCTTTACCATTTCACAAAAATGATTAGTGATCGGGAATACCAGGGTCTGCAATAATTGTCGTATGGCCCATTGCGCTACCATTTTCCAATATTGCATACCTTCTCATCTCGCTTCTTGTTAGTTTTATTCACATTCAAATAAAATGGGAACAAAACCAATGAGATCACTGCAAAAAGTACAAAAACTGAACAAAACCCATAAATCATTGCAGGTCCTAGGAACTCAGATACTGATCCCAATCTTGTGATGTTTGTTAGATCAGTTTTGTTCATAGCAATTATTAAAAAAAAATGATAACGAGGTGTGTTATGTGTTTCTTCGAAACTAGCTTCATGAAACGGAATTAATTTTCAGTTACACCTGTTCCTCCTACTCTCTTCTTGAAAATTGCAACTTTGTTCCGCATTAAACTGTTATGTTTCATGTTTCCATTTTTGGAGACTCCAATTCAGGATCTTTGGTCAGTGATAGGAAACTAATCCAAAAAAAAATGATGATAGAGATACTTATGTGGGAAGAAATCACCAACGGAGTTGATTTAAAATGTATTCCAAGCGAATTTGAAATGAAATCTGAAATCAAGTGTTACAGACCGTAAAGTAGCAGCATAAATAACATAATAAACCTCAATGAAACATAAAATATGTCCAAAATCAAGTTAGAGCCTCACAGCTTGGTCGAAAATTAGGCGAAAATGTTCTTTTCAATTTGTAAAGAATTTGAACATTGAATACGCCACGCCGGAAGATCCAGAAAAAACTCTACATACTCATCAGCCACCCTGCAGAGTTGGGGGATTACTTTATTTACCACAGCTACCAACTGATCAATGAAATCTCTAGCCTAATGTTACATACAGCTTATCTATAACAGAAAAGTTTTGGAGAAATACCCTAATGATATCACTTTCTAATTTGAAAAACTTAATACTGCGAATTACTATTGCAGGTGGAAATAAAACTCAAATTGATAAGAAACAGAAACAGTTATTCATTCTTGATTTTCTCAATTAATGTTATCACCTGTTTCATTTTAGGCTTCCGAACGCCAATGCTTTTTAATCATACTCACTTTTTATCATAAAATAAACGGATCAGTTCGACAAATGAAATATGGAACAATATATATGTTTTCTTGGACTCATTGTTCCTGGTATTCAGAATAGTTTTTCTTTCTGTTTCTGAACGCCAGTGTATTCGACACATTTCCATAACGTATTATAGAAATAGCAAAACGGTTCAAAAAAAAAAAGGATATCCAGAAACAGACAATATATTGGTTTTTTAAAGCTCATTGCTCTTAGATTTCCGAATGGTAAACCGAATGATTCACACCAGGACATGCTCCAAATTCAAAGTTTTCCAGAAGCAAACCTCCCTGAATCATTCCAAAGTAAAGTATGCAAGAACCAAAACCATAACCAAGAATAGCTGCTAGTTTTCAACTTTGTCCTTTTTCATACAATATTGTGAAGCTTGTTGTCTTTTTTTTTAATTTCCTTAATTAATTTTTCACTTGCTCTGTCCAATGCATCTGAACGCCACCACTTTTGATAGTTTACTTAACTTAATCATGGAAACAATCCAAGCAATTCAGAAATAAATACATGGAAACTGAAAAAAAAACTATATTGTTTTTCTAGAGTCAATTGGTCTTGGACTCCTGAACTCACAGCTTTAATATTGTTGGAAATGGATAAAGCTGATAGCAAGCAGTGATGCTCGTAAGAGGTTTTCGCATAATGAATTTTCTAGAGATGAAGAATCAATTTTAGAAAACTTTGAATCTATATCTTGTGATTGGCAAACAGAAAATTTTTTGGTTTTGATGTGGAACAAAGAAACTATTGGTTTTGATAGGTTCAATGGATAGTTAAGAGCAAACGATTTTAATTCGAAAAATTGAATGCCACACGCTTTCATTTACAATTATCATTTCTACGCGTCAACGATCACCTGTAACTCTTCTAAAATATTTAATATTGTTGAAACATATTTATTCGAAATTTGAAAAAAAAGAAGATCGCACCAGTATTTGAACAATTTATCGGTTTTATAAGACAAATTTGAACGATAAAGTTAAGGGAAATCTGCCAATTCATCCGTATTATCGAATTCGTGATCAACTGTTCCGGTTACTTCCCATCAGAAGAATCTTATATCAATTTTTCACGGTGAACATCAAGTATACTATCCAAATAGTCATTTTAAAAAAGCTCAAATTTTTAAGATAAATAACTCACGACGCTTTCTCTGGGTCATTCAAAACCACTATCCTCATTACCAAAAAGAATAATTTAAAAATGTTTTTTTTACTATTTCACAAAAATGATAAGTGATCGGGAATACCATGGTTTGCGCACGAATTGTCGTTTTCAACATTTTGTACTTTCCCATTTCGTTTTTTGTATTTCTCCCGTTCAAATAGAATGACAACAATACCAAAGAGCATATTGCAAATCCTACGAAAACTGAACAAAATCCACGAATTATTACTGGTCTTAAGAACGCAGACACTGTGCCAGAGAACAAAGACTTGGAAATACAAACAAATTTCGGTATGTGTTTCAACAAAGTAACCTTTATGAAACGGAGTTAATTTTTAATCAAACCTGTTCCTCGTACACTCTTTTTAGTATTGCACTTGTCTGCCGTATTTAACATCAATGTTTCATGTTTATGTTTTTCAGAGATTTCAATTCAGTAGGTTGATACTGTCTCGTAACCAATGATGATAACATTCTCGTAAAAATGAAGAAGTTAGCGATGTAGAATATACATTCAAAATTGCTACAAATTCATCAATTTGGCATACAGTACCGTCTATAATTATACACGTACGCCACGCGAAAACTCAGTTCATTCTGAACTGAAGAATTTGGAAGACCACGATGAGATATCAGAAGCAGGTTGATGGTGGAGAATAAAATCCCGGAGAACTGTAAATTTAGTGAAGTTGCTCATTGCCACCTATGTTTATGAAGAACTAAAAACAGAAAAACTTGTTAATCTAAATTTACCGTATACCAAGCCACTGTTCTGCCTGTATGGAGAATTTTGTTTTTCGGCGTGTTGAAATACGGATGTATCGATCTACATAAAACAAGTAATGAGATAACTGCAATGTGAAACAGGGGAAGTTGGAAAACTTTCAGATTTAGAAAATGTGCAGAAGTTGCGGTGCGAATCGTTATCGCGATGAGTTTTCATGATATTCCAAAGCCGTAATCATTTTTAAAAGCAGTACATCCAGTATTTTCTACTTTTTTTCTGTTCTCATGTTATGACCCATTTCCGCTAGGCCACACGGGATTTCACGAAAAGCACAAATAAAGAACCTTGTAAAAATCTGTGAAAATCACCGATTTTCTGAAAATGAGTTTACTGTTTTTGAGCATTTCTTTCAAGGCAACAATATGGAATCAATCCCATTTGAATGAAATTGATGAAAGATAAGGAACGACTTTTTAATTTATTTTATTCAACTATTAAAAATAAATTAGAGAAATAAATTATAGAGCGTTGATTGCATAGATCAGTGCCAAAGATGCAATAGCGAGCTCCTTCTCGTCCAGTTCTTATGGTCTCTTCACAGTTCCGTCTTCTATCTTCACCATGGCTAGGCTTGCCAAAACGGCGTTTCACGGCGACCTTCGCCGCATTTTGAACGGCGAGGGCGGCCCATGCCGCTTTTCCTGACGGCGAATTTCGCCGTTCCAATTTTTTTAGGGCGGCGAATGTCGCCGCTACTCCATTTTCAAAATGGCTTTTCCGCTTTCTTCTTCATTATATACCAAAAAAATTTACTTTCTCAGCAGTTTTTGTGTTCAATGATTAGATATTTTCGGTTTAGACAAAACGAAAACTCCTACAGAACTGGAACTGAAGTGCGGCGAATAACGCCGCCAGAAATTCATAACGGCGAATTTCACCGTATTTCAATTTTCAAAAAATGAAACGTGGTTTTCAAAACCGTAACGTGGAAAAACAAGGGCGCCGTTAAGCGGCGACGGCGGCCCGCAACAACCCTAACCATGGCTCATCCCAGTTGATTGTGCGAATTTTTGCTCCCACTACTTCAGATCCCTTGAGCAATTGGTATCCTCTGGTGAACAGTCCATTGAGACGCCAAATCATTCTGTGGAATTTTTCATGACTGGTCCCGCGGTTCTAAAATAATATGAAATTCATATTGACCGAAACTGTATTATTTCAAACCTACATGAATTCCAAATTTCGGACGAAGCAAATCTCCCAGTTTTCTTGCCGTGTAGATCCACTTGATTTCTTTCATTGAACTCAGGGAACCTTCCATTGTAGGCAATCGCCATTTCAGGGCTGGGCCAAAATGTTAATCCAACGACGTTGCAAAGCTCATTTCTTAGTGTGAATTGTCACGAGATCTAGGTACGCGACAGTCTTGCACTGAAGCTTGAATGTTTACATAAACATTTAGAAAAAATAAGTGTACCTCAGCTTCACGATCGACATTTTTCTGCCGACGTTCCTTTCCGATCGGGATCACGGGCCGTTGAAATATGTGGTAGAGTGATACTTTTCGCGTGCTGCGATACTATTAACTAAGATTTAGAAAAATCAGAATTTTGAGTCCCTCAAACCGGAGGAACAGATGAGTAGAAGGCTGGGTTTGCTGGAAAAAATTACACATAAATCGATACTTTTTGCGAGGATGCTTACCATTGAACATAAACAATAAAAGACGTTTGAAAACATTTGTAAGAGTAAATCCCAGGTAACAGCGTCGACAATCATCCAATTCGAATATCTGATAAACGCCAAATTTACAAGTTAGGCCCAAGTAACTAGAAGAAGAAGCGGAAAATGAGAGAAAAGAGGAAGACGTGTGGTCACCACAAAGCACGAGAAAATGAATATGAATGAGGGAGGCGATAGTAAAGATAGTTGTGGCTCGGGGAGATGAGAAACGCAGACACAACTAGTGGTGCAAATGCAAATGGAGAAGGAGGACGGACAGAATGAGTCAGCCGGAAACAAAATATGATTATATGGCGGCTAAGCTTTTTGTAGTTTGTAGTTAGTGGAGGCGGTTGAGAGTCGTGAAAATCTTGTGCTCAAGTGCTAATTAGAAGTGACTTATTCTCCTGACAGGAAGGTAATAGTATGGAATCAATCCAATTTGAACGAAATATTGAAAAAAGATGAGGAAAGAATTGATTTTATTTGAATGAAAAAGATTTAGATTTGGATAACGCGAATTTCCCGGTGGTAGAGGTTCGTTGGCTCGCTGGTCGCAATAATCTGAAGATTTTGCAGCTTACACAGCTCGTCCACTCGGCTCATCATCTGAAATAGAAATGTTTGTTGATCCAGGAAATGAATGAATCTGATCAAATCCTATATGATCGCTATTCGTCTGACTAACTCACCTCGCGGGCATCGTTTCCATACATGGAGTAGATGCTGTCCACAACGAGGTTCCTCCGTCCAAGCGCTTTGGTGATGGCGCAAATGAGGGAAAAGTAGGCGTTGACCAGGGGAACTCCGCTTACATCATTTGGCTGAATCTCGTTTCCAGCCTCATCACTCAGAATCACTCCAACTTGATTTCTCCCTTTGTGGATCATCCCCTCAGCCTTGATTCCCGATTCCTCCATTTTTTGACCATATTCCTCCTTTGAGCACCGCTTCCCCACATAGTCCATCGAGTAACGGCTTCGTCCATTCTTATTCATCCTCCGAGACATGAAGTCGACCACATTGAGACTGAGCGCGACGTCTGTGTTGAGTGGAGTCTGTAAAATTATCCATATATAGATGAATTCAAATGTTTTTTCATTGATAGCTTTCACAGAAATTTTACTAATTCTCCAAAATAACTAACCCTCTCTTGACAGAATGTATACTACATCGCCTCCACAATTCCTGATCTCTGCTCCTCATTCACGTGTTCAAGTTGGATGAATTGAGGTGAGAAGACGTACTCTCTGGACGCACGTGTTCCGAGGTTGAATTCGAGCCTCCGAATCCAAATTTCAGCCATATTCTGAAAAAAAGGGGTTTTAGAAAGAGTATGATTAAGAGGCACTTTCTGTACCAGTGGGAATGTGCCAGGCACAGTTGCAAAAAGTTAATCCGTTCCAGACGAGTTTTGAACCATGGAAACACACATGAAAGTGATTTCCAAAAAGTTTGCTAAAATTTGGATTTTTCGATTTTGGCTGAAATTATAGCCAAAAATCGACTTTTCAGGTCGAAAATTCTAAAAATTTCAGTTTTTGAGATTTCTTTCCCAAAAGTTTAGGGGTGCATTTGGACCACCTGGGGCACATTTTAAACAAATTTGACCTCGATTAGAAGTCGGCAAATGGTTGAAACACCTCTCGAACAACGGTTTTTTGAGTTTTTCTCGAAAATTTTGAATACCTGCCGTAACTTTTGACAATTTTTTTGGATTCCCCATGCGATTTGGAGCAAAAAAGTCTCTTGGACCATATCAAATTTCGTGGACCATTTTGAGTTATGATCATTTTTTCGAAAAACACCAAAGGGTCCCCCCTTATGAAATTTTTTTTTTCGAAAAAAAATGAAAATTTTTTTTGCCCCAATTTACAAAATTTATGTTTTTCCAGTCATAAATAAACCACTCACAAGTTTTCAGTTGATGTGATGCCGTTTCAGCCACGTTATACCATGAAATTTCTGCATCAATCAGAAATTTCGATTTTTCTCGAAAATTTTCTACAGAAGGCGTATTATTTGACAACTTTTTTGAATTCCCCATACAATTTTGAGCAAAAAAGTCTCTTGGACCATAGCGAATTTAGTGGACCATTTTGAGTTATGACCATTTTTCGAAAAACGATGACAGAAATGAGAAGAATTCAAAAACATTGTTTGTTGTTTGTCTTTCATCAGCTGTCGGGTTTTATGAACATACCACTACTCTATATAGCTCAAAACAAATGTTTTGTTTCAATTCACTGAAGTACTATCTTTCATCTCTCGAACTGCTTGCGCGTTTTCTCACCCATTGTGAGTGCGATAACCAGGATGTCGGAGTTTTTTTTTGTCGCACGGTGATTGATAAGAAAATTGACACAATAACCTGGATTCCTAAGTTTTTTTTGTACGCTCCGGTTGATAAGGAAATGGAAAAAACATTATATGCGTATATAAACTGATTTGGTTTTCAAATTATCAATTCATTGAATTTATTGTTTATTTGTTTATTATTTTCGTTTAGCTATTCTTCGAAGATGCTGTTTCGGACCAGTGTGTTTTTTCTTTATTATTTCACATGATTGTAATATCTGAAACGGTAGGATAATGTTCTTTTCCTGTTTCTAAATAAATTTTCAGGCGAAAGATCCTCAGATAAACAGTATACTAAGAAATCCGAATGAGCCGAGTACTTCTAATGCTGATGAACCGTTTTATGTTTGTGACAACCGAACTCCTGAAAAATCATCCATAAGAGAGTCCATTAGTTTTTCCAATAAGGAAGGAGAGGGTGATGGTGCAGAAGACGAATGCTATTTTAGCAAAAAGCGGAGATCTCCTCTGGAAACTCAAGAAAGACCAAAACGATCGGACGTTTCTTGTTCATGTTCTGGACCGTTGATCAGGTAATGTTGAAATTCATTCTTTTCAAATAGTTTTTTAGTATGAAAGTTGTGATGGAATCGTCTGAAGACTACACTAATTAATATGAAGCTGCTAATCCACTTTCTTTGATATTGTGTCGGGGCGCAGGAAAATGGTAAATTCCGTATTAATTTAATCCTTTCTCATTATGAATTTTAACAGTGACCTGAACTTTGAAGACCCAAACGTTGTTCAGGAGTGGTCAAAAAAATCAATTTGTGATGGACACAAAAATGAACTGTTGGATAAGTGGTCTTTGGTGAAGTACAATCATATTTTTCGAAGGCCTGATCGCTTAGTGAGAATTATAATATGAAAATAGAGGTTAATCGGATATATATATATATATATATTGCAGAAAAAACGGGTTGCTTGTTCAGTTTCGGGAATCCTTGGTTTTAATCATGAAAATGAAAAACAACCGTTTATCAGAAGTAGTCATGTGTTTGAACTGAATCAAAGTGAAGCTCATGCAATACTCAGGAATAATCATGTACTTCTCCACCCAGGAATTCGTGAGTTTTTATTTTGAATCAACGCACTCAATCTTTTTCAAGCGTTATGCCCGGAACACAAAAAATATGCTAGAGCCGCTCTCTCTCAACGAGGTGTTGAGGACAAAGGATATGTATTGAGTCCACCACCGGAAGAAAATGGGTTGATGTCAGACTCGGATGATGTGGACAACGAGAGTCACCATCAAGGAAAAATGCTATATGAAGATCCTGATTATCGTGCACGGAATACACCACTATCCAAAGATAGACACACCGTTCCGGATCAGATTCAGAAAGCGTTCTATCACTTCGCGGAAGCTGCAGGACAAACAAGAGTTAGTTTCTAACGTTGGTGTGAAATGAAAGTTAGTATTCATTTCAGTATATCAGTTTCAAACAATTCTCGGATTTAAAACCAGACACTAAAAGAAAGAAAAGTCTGATAGTACGACATCTTTTGAAATTGATGACTCAAATATTGGCTCCAGACGCACCTGAAGAGTTGAGAAGTATGGCAATAGGAGAAGATGCAAAAAATATGTGGGGCGTTAATTCTGATCAAAAACTATCTCGTGTGTTGGAGTATTTATCCAAGGTTTACTATCAAACGGAGAGCAGAACCGAACGACTTCATCTTCTATCCAATTTTTCACCACTACTGTCTCTCCGTCATATTCAACAGTATATACCAGGACTTTCTAAGAATATGTACTATCACTCGAAAAAAATGTCAAAAAGAGAATTGGTAAAAGTTTCTGGTAGAAGAGAAAGATATGATCCTATCAAAGTTCAAAGTTTTGTGGAGTTCATAACGAGGTTTGTAATCTCTGTAAAATGATTGAATTAGAATCAATTTTTCAGCAATGCTGTAACAAGTTCGCATACATTTGGAGTTAAAAAAGGGACATTGACTGATGGTTCTATTATTGAACTCCCAAATACTATTAGGAAACAAGGAGCAACGGAGATCATAAGAATGTACAAAATGTTTTTAACGGTAACTTTTAGTTCAACGATTTTACAAATATATCAATTTACAGGAACAAGATATGGAGGATAAGAAAATGAGTGATTCTACATATTTTCGAATTCTCAGCGCTTGTCCTGCAACAAAACAATCGGGAGCTGTTTGCGTTGATTACTTCATGGCGGACATGTTGGAAGTAAATTTGAATCAATATTTCAACTTTATCGCGAAGTTTCAGGCACAAGAAAAAATTAATGGTATACTGAATATCTGGCACCAGAACGGTAAAATTCCAACTGCCTATCGTGACCAGCTTATTCGTGGGATTGAAGAATCAGTGAATTATTTTCGCACTGACTTCAGAATACATTTGACCCAGGCGTCAACGACAGCCGATCACTGCATGCAACACGCCTTATCTGATCCTGTGAAACCAGATTTTCAAGTTCAATGTGACCATGATCATTCGATCAGATGTGATCGATGTGAAATGGTGAAAAACATAGAAGGAGAACTGTTGGACTATTCAGATTCATTGGTGAAGAATGCCGAAAGTAGTTATTTGAATAGTTGACTTAGGCATTCACAGATTTTTCCAGATGACCAGTCTGCAGTCGAAACATATCGGGAACATTATGGCACAATCAAAAACAGTTTGAAGAAAATGCTAGAATTCAAGCGTCACGTGCTACGTTCAAAGTACACCGATCAACACAGAGCACATATTCTTTCGAATCTGGAAGAAGACCAAGCTATGATCACTTTGGACTTTGCTCAGAAACTGCTTCCTATGAAATTCTACGAAACTCAGCTTGATTACTTTGGCAAACGTGGCATGAGCTACCATATAGCTCACGTTATGGCAAATGTTTCGGAAACTCTTGTCAGTCACTCTTTTGTCCACATTTTGAAGGACGGTGCACAAGTACGCCGATTTTCTCTTCATTTTTTAGTTGATGCAGTTTTCAGGACAACCAAATTGTCACAGCAATACTCACACACATCATGTCTGAACTTGGAAGTTTGGGAATCAAAACTGTTTATTTGAGATCGGACAATGCCGGTATTATTTTTTTTCAAGGCTTGACATTTACTTTGTTGCAGGTTGTTACCATTCGGCAAGGACACTGTTCAGTCTCAGTAAAATTGCTGAAAAAACGGGAGTTGAAATTTCCCGCTACTCTTTTTCTGAGCCACAAAATGGTAAGAGTAGCTGCGATCGCGTCGCCAGTCAAATCAAAAGACAGGTGAGCAAAATAATTATTTTTTTAACATTATACGATAAAAAAATAAGGTCCGTGAATACGTGGATCTCAAGAATGATGTCACAACACCGGAGGAATTTTTTGAAGCAGTTACTGCCAGACCACTAAGAGGAGTGAGTTATTATCTCGCCGATCTCAACGACAGGGACAGCAGCAAGAAGAAACCGGTCACCATAACTGGAATGTCAGGACTTTATGATTTCGAAATAGATAGATACTATTTGACCGCACGTCGGTATTTTGGAATCGGAGATGGAATCAAAGTCAAGGTCGATTCAAAACAGGCTAACGAAGCAACATTGGCAATCATCGACCAAGGCGGGAATACTGCTAGAAAGGTGATTTTGAGAGCATCGGTACGCATAGAAATTGTTTCTCCAGACCAACACAATAAAGGAGAAAATGAGCATTGCACGACGACCTCATGGTCTTCCGTCCTTCTGGAGACTTGGACACTCTGTTATCAAAAGATTCTTCTCTACTTCTCATTATGATGAGAACGTAGCCCTACAGGATGTTCATCAAGAAGAGCTACATGATCACGTACTCCGCATTTTCCGTTGCCCGGTGGCTGGATGCTCGGCTCGATTCTTGTATTTTGGCGGTCTGGAGCACCACTTGGATCGAGGAAAGCATAACTCTGCTTCCGAAAGAAGAACTTTGCGAGATGAAGCACTGCACAACTTTCGCCTGCATGTGAGAATACTGTTCGGTTTTCTAAAATAATTTTTCTTTAAGTTGGAAGACCTGATTGTTCCGGCTTCGAAGAGAATAGCAGCAGTTACAAACGCTCTGCAAGAACTTCGTCTTCATAAGAACGATCAGCTGCTGAATTTGCCAATTGGTTGGGCTATTCGTACCAGAACGAAACAAGGACGATTTTCGGATTCAGTGCACACATGGTTGAAGAATATCTACGACAGTGGACGAAAAGGAAGAAAGAAGACCGGACAGGAAGTGGAAATGATGATGAAAACAGCTGTCAATGAAGACGGAAATGTCCTGTTTTCAGTTGAGGAACGGCTGAATTGGAGGCAAATTCAGTCTGTATTTTCTCAACTGACAAGGAAAGAGGACGACAAAGAAGCAAATCGCGCAAAAAGAAACGCTAGGAAAGAGAAGGACGAATCTGAGGAAACAAGCAATGAATACTCATTCCAGTTTGAGGAATCATACCAAGATGAGGCTGGCCCGAATCTTCCTGATATTTTGTGGATGAAAATAAAATCCGATCGGAGTATATTTTTTGGGGACGATGAAGAAGACGAAGAAGGCGTAGAAGATGAAGAAGGCGAAGCAGACGTGGTCTTTATACCGGAGGCAGATTCATCTCGACGACGTTCCCATTCTCCGGAAAGGAAAAAATCATTCAAGCGCATAAGAGACGAACTATTTTTATAATAATACAATAAATGAATTGTGAATAACTAGCTGGTTACATATCTGACGCACGTTTTCTCATCCAAATGTTTCCAATTATTTCATCGTATCAAAACAATCTTTATCAAGGAACACACACCAAACTACTCCGACATCCTGGTCATCTAGAGATACTCATTCGCAATGCTTGAGAAACCGCGCAAACTGCTTGATTGATGAAAGATTGCATTTCAGTGAAGTGAATACGTACAATTGTTGTAAATTATGTAGAGTTGTGTTCTGTTTATGAAACCGACTGCTGATGAAGAAAGAAACATACAACTTGTTGAAAAATTATCATTCCCTTTGGTGTTTTTTGAAAAAAATGGTCATAACTCAAAATGGTCCACTAAATTCGCTATGGTCCAAGAGACTTTTTTGCTCAAAATTGTATGGAGAATTCAAAAAAGTTGTCAAATAATACGCCTTCTGTAGAAAATTTTCGAGAAAAATCGAAATTTCTGATTGATGCAGAAATTTCATGGTATAACGTGGCTGAAACGGCATCACATCAACTGAAAACTTGTGAGTGGTTTATTTATGACTGGAAAAACATAAATTTTGTAAATTGGGGCAAAAAAAAATTTTCATTTTTTTTCGAAAAAAAAAATTTCATAAGGGGGGACCCTTTGGTGTTTTTCGAAAAAATGATCATAACTCAAAATGGTCCACGAAATTTGATATGGTCCAAGAGACTTTTTTGCTCCAAATCGCATGGGGAATCCAAAAAAATTGTCAAAAGTTACGGCAGGTATTCAAAATTTTCGAGAAAAACTCAAAAAACCGTTGTTCGAGAGGTGTTTCAACCATTTGCCGACTTCTAATCGAGGTCAAATTTGTTTAAAATGTGCCCCAGGTGGTCCAAATGCACCCCTAAAATTTTTGGGAAAGAAATCTCAAAAACTGAAATTTTAAGAATTTTCGACCTGAAAAGTCGATTTTTGGCTATAATTTCAGCCAAAATCGAAAAATCCAAATTTTAGCAAACTTTTTGGAAATCACTTCCATGTGTGTTTCCATGGTTCAAAACTCGTCTGGAACGGATTAACTTTTTGCAACTGTGCCTGGGCTCTGTAGAAAAAGTCCACATTTTACAGATAGCGTGTCGCGGCACCAGCTCCACTGGAGCCACGACCTTTTTATACATGTCTGTTGTTTCGCTTGAGTTCAATAATTGTCTGTGGCACCTGGTGTGCATCTCAGCTTTTATATACGCTCCTGCGGCTCAATTAGTCATGAATTGATGTCTACAATTCACTCGCTCTAGGCTTGCAGCCTTTCACTCGTGAATGATGCAAGCGCGCCCCTCCGAACAGCGCCGATGTTGCACCGCCGACCCGCCAATTATTCTCTTTGAACTTTCCCCCTTTCTCTAACCACTCTCTCGCCTACGCGCACTCTTTCCCCCTTTTGTTTACTTCGAGAACTTTCTCTGTAAGCTCCGCCCCTTGTTGTTGTTTACTTGTTTACTCACTTCTCACTTGTTCCCCCTTCTTCCTCACCGAAAGGTGACCTGTTCCCCTCAGCAGTTCCACGTTTACTTGTCATCCACTTATTCTCTACCATCATGACTTGTATTCTGCCACTACTGAACCACCACCCAACTCTTCTGTGACTCAGCCATTGCCTAACGACAGGAATAAAGCAGTGATTCCACCAACACAATTCTTATGAGACATCACACCACCAAACGCATCAGGGATTCTTACAAAAGTGTAGCGTCTGGGTTCATCAGGCCCTCTAGCGCTACGACATGGTGCATCGACCGGAGTGAGAAGGATGAAGGATAGTCGACAATCCGGATTTCTTCGAGGAAAGGACCCTCTGGTGACCTGATGCAACAAACGGATGCTCTCAACGGAAAAAGAGATAAGTGAATATCGGTAGCTGCCTTCAGGCCCCCTTTCTCTATGCACAAGGCGTGCGGATGAGCTAGACAGCCTGTTGTGCGGTTTTACCGAACGAACGTGGTCAAACGGAACGAATTTCGGAAGGATTCCCCCTCAGCAAGCGGCTCACACGCATCGATGACGCAAATTATCGATTTTTTGGCGGCGCCCGGGCTTTTGCCGTCAAACAAGATCAAGAGCAGCTTGCAATGGATTTTAGTCATTTTCCTCAGCTTTTCAACACCGAAGAAGAAGTCAGAAGACGTCAAACAACACAATTGTTCATCGGAAACCTCGAAATGACGCAATTTTCGAGAAAAATCGCGGAAAATCGTGGCGAACGACGGAAACACGAAGGATTTCGATCGTGAGCTGGGTTAGTAGGTTTGGAGGCCTTTGAGTTAACGGAACAGTCTTTCGCTCTGGCTCCTAGGCGCCTCTCCTGCTCTCATAGCCGGTCGTCAACGTCATCCATGATCGACAACGGGTTTGTCACATGGAATGGGTATCAAGAGGAGCTAGGAGCGATGGCGGCGTTAAAAAATCGTCAGAACTTCAAGCAAGACCCATGATGCTCCTGACTAGAGGCCAGCGATGAAAAAGGACGGCATTCTGCCCTCAGCGTCCATCACCTTCGTCGGAAGACGGATTCATCGACTGGAAAGCCGAAGAAGACAGGAATCTCAAAGAAGCAAGTTCAGTCGGAACAACAAACACAAAAGGAGGAACAATTCCGGTCGCATTCGACCAACTCCAATGATTTCACCCTCAGCGAGCCGATATGGCTTAGATTTTGTCGTCTGGATGGCAATTATCGATTTTTTGGCGCAAACAGCGGTTTCGTCAAGAAGGAGCCAACGATCGATTCGCAGAGAAAGAAGATAACCCTCAGCTCTTCATCAACCGGAGATGATGCGGAAAATGTTACAAGATGCGTTGATTCTGCCATTGTAGCAACCAGCAGCCAATGTCGTTATGATCAGGCGAACACGTGGACAACTAAAGAAGCCCATCAGGACGTCGGTTGAGCCTAGCCGCTACAAATGAAGCCAATGGCGCATGAATACAAGGAGAGCGATGGAAGCTGAGGATAAGAGGCTTTGTACTATCGACCTGGCGTCGCAGAAGACTTAGCACTCTTCCTCAGCCGAAATCCACCCACCAAACACAATATCAAGTCAGTGCGGAGGATTTTGCGCCAAGAAGATGCTGCAACACACAATGCAATCGTCAGAAAATCCAGCAGTACTTCATCAAACATAAGCATCACCTCAGCAATCCGCTCCGTCAGAAGCAAAATCATCGGTCGAAGAGCAAAAGGATCAGCAAAATCAGGAAAAATGCGATCGGAAAAGCCGTGGAAATCGGAAGTCATGGCGATTCGTGGATGCGAGATGCCACAGTTTCGGAAATCGTGAATTAAACTGTGGGATGTGGCAATCGCTGTGCATTTTTCGAGATGATCATCCAATCAGCTCAACCAACCAGTCCTGAAGAGGACATCAACTAGTCCTAGAGAGGACGTCAACCAGTCCTGAAGAGGACACCAACTAGTCCTGAAAGAGGACACAAACCAGTCCTGAAGAGGATATCAACTAGTCCTATAGAGGACACCAACTAGTCCTAGAGAGGACACCAACCAGTCCTGAAGAGGACATCAACTAGTCCTAGAGAGGACACCAACCAGTCCTGAAGAGGACATCAACTAGTCCTGAAGAGGACACCAATCCCGTCCGGAAAAGCGAACGAAAGTGGAGCGAGAAGATTCACCTGGGAGTCCTCAGCATCCACACCAATGGAACTCATGTCTACATGTCTACGCTCTCAGCAACACCTTCAGAAGACATCGAGATCGAGGGACATTGTACGTCCAAATAAGCAATTCGGAACTCACAACATCTACTTACCGTCATATCTCATCTAACCCTTTAATCCTGCCTTCCTATTCAACGTCTAAAATTGGGCATCTGGCAAGCAGCACAACTACAGGAACGTTATCAACATCATCCTTCTGCCAAGACTAGGGGAAAGCCGGAATGCACCGGAGCGATGAAATCCACTTGGTGTGGAGAGTAGACGTCTTTAGTCGCTTCGGCCCAACTCTAGTCAACAGTCAAATGCTCCTGGATCAACAATCGACGTAGAAATACCCAACCCTCAGCTCGTGTCAACATCCAAAGACAGATCCAGCTCCAGCGATGCTTCAATCCTGCCTCGCAAGAAGCCAAATCCCTTAAGTAAACCGGAAAATGGAGTTGCCATCTGGATCACCACATCAGGATGCAAGAAGACCACGTCACAATGGTCAGAAGGACACACACACACACGAGCACAACTTCTACAGGAATGGATATCCCAGAATCCACCAAGCTAAGGAGCGTCTCCTTCAGTCAATACCAACAAGCAGAAGTTCCCCCTCAGCGTGGATAACCATCAAAACATTCCCACTGATTGATTGAGTCAAGCAAGACCTCTAGACTACCGACCAGAAGATACGTCATCACGTCCTCCAAGAAGAGCAAACAAAACCAAGAATGACATAGCTCCTCAGCAATAGAAGTCCGCAAACAAGGAGACGCATGGAATCAACCTTTTTCATTTTTTCGTTTCCATACCTTTAAAGGATTTTCTGTTACCTTCACTCGTCATTTCTATTTCTCTTCCCTACGCCAAATCAACTGCTCAATGTGTTGGTTTCAGCAAACTTGGCACAAAAACAAACAATCGCTGAAGCAACAATGCATCAAGAAGTGGACGCATTCAAGGACTCGGTGACAACAATCGTCAGCAATGCCAACAAAATCCTTGGAGAAGTTCAAGGACTCATTTCAATGGCAGGCAATACCATCCCACTCGTCGCTTGGATTGACAAGTATCGAGCGTTGAAAGATGCGAAACTTTCACTGGAATCGTTGGAATCAGAGATCCAAGCCGTCCTCAGCAGCCATACATCTGCAACTACTGAGCAAAAAGAAGAAGCGGAAAATGAAATGAAGGAGCATCTGGTCAACCACAATGTCCAGAACATCATTTCGGACATATCCAAAGCCGTAGCAAAACTTCAGGAAAGAGCAGAGAATCCTCAGCTTGTCTCACCCACCTGGTGTGGTGCAGAGGCAGGTCCAGGCCTCGGCACTTTTCCAGAAGACGACGGAGGCAACAAAAGCCCAAATTATTATCGGTCGAGAAGCACGTCGCAAACTCGCCGTCATCAATACGATCGCCCTCCTCAGCAACAACAAGAATTCTTCGGAGAACAACGAGGACAGAATTCCAACCGTTCAGGAAGAAACATGGAGGAGCAATTGCGACAAATGCAGTCTCAAATGGATTCTCACATAGAGTGGTCCAGAAATACGATGATGCGAATGCAAATGGACAGCCGTGACGATCGCAAGAGAATGGCGGATCTGCTAGCGCGTCTTGCTCCAGGTCGTGACGATACATGTCGTATCAGAAGCGTGCCCCAAGCGGATGGCGCTAGCAGACCTACGGGTCAAGGATCACCCCAAGAAAGCACAAACACATTCCAAGGGAATCAAATGTTTCCTCAGCCAATTGGATCCAACACCAACGGTGGATTCACGTACAGCAATCCAATAGACATGCTCGCAAGCATAGGAATACGCCGAAAAGACATTGATCTGACCATCAGAATGGAGCAGACAAAAGCAACCATGGTTTTATCTGCCCTCAGCACTATCAAAGAATTCTCGGGAGAAGAGTATGACTACCCAGCATTCATGGCTCAATTTGACCACATGGTACATAACAACGTACTCATTGACGCCAAAACAAAACAGTCGATGCTCGTTTCCATGCTTCCACCCGCTCTTGCCAGAGAACACCGATCTGCTGAGTTCTCAGAAGACAAGTACATGTTGATGAGGAGCAATCTGGAAAGACAATTCAACAGGAAGAATCTCCAGAAAGGAGCTATCATTGAAGAGATAGAAGCCCTCGAATTCCCAGAGGACTTCAAACAACTCCGAAGTGCACTCAACACGTTCGCCACCCTGGCATACACACTGCAATCGTACGAAATCAATCCGAACGATCACTTCTTTTTGACTGGAATGGTAAACAGGCTCCCAGACGTAGTAAGGTTCTCAGCACACAAACTACTTCAAAAAGACGAGACGACACTGAACGATTTGCTCAACGAGATCCACAACACCTTAGCAATCAAACAAGGTTACAAAGAGAAAACCCCGCTCCGAGCTCTTGGATACGACGAGAGCGAAGTCAACCAGATCAACGTCAACGCAGTGTCACAGCATCAACATCGCCGGATCGCTTCAGAGACCTCAGCCGAGAGAACAAAAACAACGTTCACGCCGCCATCCATGGAAAGACCATGCAAATATTGCGACAACATAGCCCACAGCGCAGCGGAATGCAGAATGACCGTGGATGAAAAGAGAGAGGTCGTCAAACAGAGGAGGTTGTGCTACAACTGTCTTGCAGAGACGCACAAAGTCTTTGAATGCAAATCCAGATTCAAGTGTGTCCACTGCCAGAAACGTCACTTCCCTGGACATTGCTTTCTCCTCAGACACAAGGATGTTGGCAACGTCAACGTCCTGGATTACGAAAACCTGGAGGATGATGAAGAATTGGAACAGCAGTTGTTTCAGGAGTCAGGGGCTGAAACCCCCGAACATTAACTTCTCGCTTCAAGATCAACCAGTTGTTCCACCCAAAACACACCAATCTTCGCCACCTCCTATCAACCTCAGCGTCAACCAGTCTCCATACGATGATCGAGAAAGATTCAGTCCTGAAGCGCGTTCAAACGACTTCCTGGCGAAGTACGAGTTTGCGTTGACGTTCATGATTCTGATCGTTCAAATTAACACCAATCCTGCTCTAGACACCACTCTCGAGGACCAAAAGTCAATCCAGAAGATTGATTGTGAGAGAGTGCCGAGTCAACAGCTTCCAAGCAGGACACATCCAGACGATCGTAATCACTGGGAAGCCAACGACATCAAGGATGCTAAACAACAACCATCTGCCACCTTCAAGACAATGCTCATAATCCACGGGAGTCACCTCAGCAATACCTCGTTCCATTGTGAACTCGCTGAGAAGGACTCACAGAAACAGACTCACGAGCTCGCCCAACAAGCAGAAAAGGATGGCAGCCTCAGCAACCTCAACATAGTCAAGTCAAGGACTTTCCAACGCGACGAAGGATCAGGACGGCCATCAATATGGACGATTCGAGTAGCGCTTGAGACTGGCTCGAGTGCTAATCAAAACATCAACAAGGATCTAGACCAACAAGTCTGGATATTCGACAGAGATAGCACCCGCTATCTCGAATGGATATTCTTCATAGAAAATGGCACAGGATCAACAGAAGTCAACCCCATTATCCAGAAGTCACACAAGAACCTTCTGGAGCTACAACGCCGAAAGTTGAAGCACAAAAACATAAAGGATCCTCCTCAGCCAAGTCTAGCAGGAAAGACACCAAAAGGATATCCAACCAAGGGAACGGAGAACAGTGGAATCTGGCACTACACGTCAGAAACCCTACACCGTCAGGAAAGTCAGCGGCGAAAGGATTCAACAACCTCAGCCGAAAGTTCTACCGTGCCCAAGAGGCATGCTCAAGAGATTGAGTTGGTTTCCGAACTCTCCACATATGAACCAGTCGTTCAGAGTGTGGTTAGCAGAGTCTCCAATTCTGTCCCTCAGCATTCTCATCCTGAAAACAAAGACTTCACCATCTGTTACATCAGTATAAGTCAAAGAAGTCATCAACAAAGTCAACGACCAGGATCTAAGTCAGTCAACGACCAGGATTCATGTCAGACAACGACCAGGATATGCTCAGGATACCGACAGAATTTTTCTTCTCTCATTCTTTGCTTTCCCCACCCCAATTGTTCGCCCCAACTCTACCCATTTCGGTTAGGCAACCGCAACATCACCAGCAGACACCATGGACAAGGATACCTCAGCAACCTTGCCCACAAGGACAACTCCGGAACCGGACCAACGATCAAGTCAGTGGACACCTTCACCTCCACCGATCGAAAGGCCCAAGATGTCAAGGAGAACACCGCCCTCAGTCACCCAGAGCGACCTGACTATGTCAGGGAGGACCTCAAGGATCGCACTTCAGGAAGCTTCAACTTCCACACCATCGTACCAGCTGAAACTCGTCTTGCACGGACCATCACACAATCACAACACATGATGATCAGCAATGGCCTCAGCAACTTGGAAAAGCCATTCCGAAAGGAACCACCTGCCATGCAGGAAAAGATGCTAACCAAGTTGCAAACTTCCTTACCCACAAGTCAACCGGGTACTACGAAGCCAAATGGACTCGCCAATACGTCCACATCAGTACGAATCGATCCTCAGCGGAATTCTCCAGACGACATTTCCACCATCCACAATTATCAACTCAAGCTCACGAGTATGGATGGAAAGGGCCCAGAGGACAGTCAGTCTACCTTTTTCATAAAAAAGGTAGACCCCCCCCCCCGGAGTGTCGCGGCACCAGCTCCACTGGAGCCACGACCTTTTTATACATGTCTGTTGTTTCGCTTGAGTTCAATAATTGTCTGTGGCACCTGGTGTGCATCTCAGCTTTTATATACGCTCCTGCGGCTCAATTAGTCATGAATTGATGTCTACAATTCACTCGCTCTAGGCTTGCAGCCTTTCACTCGTGAATGATGCAAGCGCGCCCCTCCGAACAGCGCCGATGTTGCACCGCCGACCCGCCAATTATTCTCTTTGAACTTTCCCCCTTTCTCTAACCACTCTCTCGCCTACGCGCACTCTTTCCCCCTTTTGTTTACTTCGAGAACTTTCTCTGTAAGCTCCGCCCCTTGTTGTTGTTTACTTGTTTACTCACTTCTCACTTGTTCCCCCTTCTTCCTCACCGAAAGGTGACCTGTTCCCCTCAGCAGTTCCACGTTTACTTGTCATCCACTTATTCTCTACCATCATGACTTGTATTCTGCCACTACTGAACCACCACCCAACTCTTCTGTGACTCAGCCATTGCCTAACGACAGGAATAAAGCAGTGATTCCACCAACACAATTCTTATGAGACATCACACCACCAAACGCATCAGGGATTCTTACAAAAGTGTAGCGTCTGGGTTCATCAGGCCCTCTAGCGCTACGACATAGCGCCTCTTAAAATGAGCTGAGGCAACATACTCGAATGAAAAATTTGAAATCAACCGTTTGCATTCAGCGATATCATTTAATAAGATTTAAAAAAATCAGAAGTTTGAGTCCCTCGAACCGGAGGAACAGATGAATAGAAGGCTGGATTTGCTGGAAAAAAATCATACATAAATCGATATTTTTGCGAGGATTCTCACCATTGATAACAGGAGGTAGAAGACGTTAGAAAAGTTCTGCAATAGTAAGTCCCAGGTGACGGAGTCGACAATTATCCTCATTCGAATATCTGAAAAAATCGCCAAATTTAGGCCCAGGAAACTAGAAAATAAAGAAAAAAAAGAGAGAAAAAGGGAGGACGGGTGGTCACCACATAGCACGAGAGCACATATGAATATGAATGAGAGGAAGAGAGGCGACCGTAAAAGCGATAGACGCGGCTTGAGATGGTGAATGTAGGAGAGACGCAGACACAACTAGCGGTATTGGGGAGACGGAGAACGGACAGAATACGTCATGAAACGTCTGAACAGTAAACGGAGGAAAGATCTATGGCTGTTAACTTTTTCTGCAGTTTCTATAAGCGGTGATAGCTGTAAAATTCTTGTGCTCTATCTTGCGGTCAAGAAAGTTAGTTTTGTGCAAACCAAAGTTGTCCGTTTATCCTAACAAGGTATCAGTTTCGATGATGCATCAGTATTTCATAAGATAGGTTTCAGAAAAATAGGTACATTTCATTTACGTTTTCATCACCCCTACCTTATCTTTAACATCCTTTTCTGATGATCTAGATTCAGCACTATCAGCACAGTTTTTTCCAGGTTTCATAATCTTTTCTGAAACCTGCGCTCGGATCCATTGCAATACGACTTCTTTGAACGTTTTCTATTATTGAAAAGATTTGGTAAATCTATTGAGTGTTACTAACGAGCTCACTCTCTTCATGGAGAACTAGAAACATACAAATTTTCAATACCATATTACCGCATAACACGCCTGAACACAACTTACTTATCATTGTGAAATTCATAATAAATTGTCCCGGTGGCTATCCATCAGAGAAAAATTATCGGCTATTTCATAGAGAAAATTAATTATACAATCTAGACAGTATTATTCACAACTTTTTGAAATGTTGTTACATAGGGTTTAAAAGTAGGTATAAATTACTGAAGTAACTTTTATGTAGCTAGGATTGACAAGAGTAAATGGAATACTTGGGAGATAACATGAAGAGTTAGATAGATGATGAAGATAGACATGAAGAATATGAATACGTAGGGTCATCCAAGGAATCGAGCGTCTTGGGGAAACATAAATATGAGCTGTATGTGAAACAGGTAAGCTGTATGTATGTGAAACAGGCTTTAAAGGAGGGCGGAACTAAAAAAAATAATTTTTCCGAAAATTTGACAGTAGATACCTCTGGTGGGTTTGAACTTGGGGTCCAATTGGCAGAACACCAAAAGCGTTACCAAAAGCGTTACCTGCGCTATGCGGCCCGGAAAGCGCGCCGACTCAACTTGCTTATATGTGCCGGGGCCTTTTTTAGTCTCAATACGAGTCTCAATACAACGAGAGTTCCCACCTCCTTTAGGGATGCTCAAATTTTTTGGGAAAAAAACTCACGACGACTCCTCCGAGTCAATAAAAACCACCTTCATCATGGATATAGTCAACAAAAAGAGAAGTATGAAATATAACGTCTTCACCATTTCACGAAAATGATTAGTGATCGCAAACACCAGAAAATGTAATTTTCGTTCGAAACGCTATAATTTTTACCAGGTCATACCTGCTAATTGCCATTGTTCGGTGAAAACAAATTATGAAATGTGTTCCATCAAAATCAACCTCATGAAACGGAAATAATTTTTATTACACCTGCTCTATTGAGAATAGAAACTATGTTCCGTTTTTCAAAAGTTTAAATACGTCATTGTTTCATGATCCCATTTTCAGAGATTTCAATTCACTATCTCTGGTCAACCGTTTTTCACGTAGATAATAGTGAAAGAAGTATTCATGCTGGGAAGATAGAATGCGTGGTTTTCATTTCACATGCTTTCATAGAAAGTGTGAGTGCTTTTAGACGTTTCAACAAACATGGTTCAACTATAAAATAGTTCGAACACAAAAAGTAAAATGAACTGAATGTTCCCCAACTATTGTATGTTCCTAAAAACTAGAAATCTTATGGAAACATAAATTAGATCCAAAATCAAGTTGGAATTGCGCGAAGTGGCTTTAAGGTATGCAGAATGCTTTTTTAGTTGTTTACTATGAAACTGATAGGTCTCCTTCATACTCATCGGCCACTCTGTATAATTGGAAGATCATTTTGATAGGCATAACTACTGTGCGAACCATTATTGAGCTCCACAATACAACACATTGTATGAATATTCTATAACAGCAAAATTTTAGAAATAATCTCCTGACTCGTCTTGGAACGGAATATGGTCAAACGAGATTCTTGGTATGCGAACAATCGAAAAAATACTGACAACATCAAATAGCATATGTGAAACTGTTTATTGTCAAAAAATTCGTAGGTGAAATAGAAAAAAGTTTTTTGGGTATAACTTCAACAAAACTGACTATGAGGCAGAGAGCAAAACAAAATGAAATGTGTTTCAGGAACTGCATATTTTCCTTTGGTAATGCATTCCAATTTGATAGGAAGTTGATACGCATTCAATTTTCCAATTCCTTCAAACTACGACAAGTCAATTTTTCCACTTCTCATGACATTCGCTCATTCACAATCGGTCTTCAACATCCTTTCCCGTAGATCCAGGTACATCAATAACAGCAATGCCCTTTCCGGTTTCAACACCTTCACTAGAACCTGCTTTTTGAACCATTGCAATCTCATTTGCTTCCGGTAAAACAGCAGACTTCACTTCAATATTCAACAACACACGAATGAAGTTTGCAAATTTGAAATTGAGAAGTAATGTCTTCAAACTCTTCTTATTATTGAAAAGATATGATATCTGAACTATCAATGGAGTGCTTGTTGCATCGAAAAAATAAAGTGCCCTCAATATTGTGTCTATGCTGACAACTTCCAAAAAATAAAGAAGAATAGCAAGAATTGTACTGATCTGAAAAAAAAAACTAAGTAAATTCAAATTGAAAATAAAATCTCACAATTTTGAAGACCATAATTAGTAAAGTTTGCCAGACTATATACCGTTGCGGCTTGTTTTTCTTCAGTGACATCGTTTCCCGATGTTTCATCCTGATAGCAATTGGAACATAGAGTAGAGCAGAAGCAATGTGGAAAGTGTTAAGCGAGATGTACGAAATCTGAATTAAATGCAAGTTATAGAGAAAAAGGTTCACTGAATGCTTACTATTCCGAATCTGAAATTATCATCACTGCCAGAGTGAAGCTCCCGAAATGAAATAATCAAAGCGACAAGATCTTTTATAATGAATCCCACATAAAACATCCAGGATTTAGAGAACAACCAATTCTGAATCTTGATGACAGTTTGGATAGAAGAAGGGAGAAAGTATGTGATGAACTTCCGAATCGCCAACAGGGAAATCATAAGCTGGGCCACTTGAGTGATAATATCTAGAGCATTGATGCTGAGAACACATGAGAGAGCGAAAAATACCAGAAGTAAGCTACAATACTCTGGTTACAATTAGAAATGATCAGTTCAAACTTACGATTCATCAAAATACCGACCACAATAAAAACATATATTTGATACGAACATCAAAAGAAAAGTGACTTTCATGATTTTGTAAAGATGGTTTGTAATGGGGAATATCGATACAGATTCATCCCGACTTCTGTTAACCTTATTCAAATAGACATAGAATGGAAAGATAATCGATGAGCACAGAATGAACAAAAGAGTGAGATAATTAAGTATCACATAAGTTGTAGTATTGTGTTCTTTATTGAGCAAAGCGAACAAGTTTTTCAATTCTGCAGAGCGGTTCATTTTTTTAAAGAAAACTTGTGGGATTTCAGCACGTAAGTGAATGAGAATAAACGAAAATAGGGTTAAAACATTTTCTGAATCATTTTCACCTGTTTTTTCGATTAATACTTGATGAAAATTGGGTTTACCAAAAATTATTGTCAGTTGCAGCAAGGTTGCAGATGATAAGGTTCAATTTAAAGTTCAATTTAAAATTTAAAGGGTATTTTTCGAACACAAAATTCATCAGTTTCGATGTGGAATTAAGAAACTATAGACTTCGGTAAAGACAATTCGCTTCGAATTATTCAATCTCTTCATTCTCAAGTTCAAAAATACTAAACGATTCCAGTCAAATCTTTTACTTCACATCTTCCTCATGCACTTTACTGTTTCATCGACTGCTTTAATTTCTTTTCTCATCTCGAAAGCAATGTGAAAATGGTTTTCCTCATACATAGAAAACAGAAAAGTTGACATTTGAGCACTTAAGAGGCATTAAAATACATTTGAGCCAAAATTTTGAATATCTTCTTGTAAATTGTTCTGAAACCACTTTGGGATTACTGAAATGTGTATAATTCACTAAATGTCCATCAGTAGTTCATCCAACTTATTTGATAGTGTTAAAACAGTGTTCATATTTTATAAAATTTATTTTAGATAGGAAAAAAAATTAATCGATTCGCAAGACAAATGAAAACGGGAAAATGAAAAATTAAGGCGAATTCAACGCATATGTTAATGTTTCCATGTAGGCACAATGGATTTTGTCAAGCAAAACTGAAGACGGTTTTGGTGACTGAAACGGAAACAATTATGGCAATAGACGATCAAAGCGAACAAGTTTCCTAATTATGTAGAGTGGTTCTTTTTTTTTTTTTGAGAAAACTTGTAAGATTTCAGCACGTACAGAAGTGAATGAAAATGAAAAAATAGAATTGAAACATTTTTTGAATCATTTTCACCTGTTTTTCCAATTAATATTTGATGAAAACCAGGGCTTACAAAAAATTATTTTCAGTAGGAGCAAGTTTGCAGATGATAAGATTCAATTCAAAGTTCATTACAAGTTCTGAATAGAAAATTTGCCGGTTTCGATGTGGAATTAAGAAATTATTGGTTTTGGTAAAGACAATTCGTTGAATACAAACGTCAAAACTCAAATTCAAAATACCAAACGATTCCAGTCAAAACTTTCACTTCACATTTTACACTACACTTTCCTGTTTTATCGACTGCTTTATTCTCTACTCTCAATTCAAAAACAATGTGAAAAGATGTTTTTCGAGCATAGAAAACAGGCATAGAAATTGGCAATTGAGCCATGAATCATATGAAATCTTGAATACCTTTGTACTTGTAAATTGTTCTAAAATCACTTCGAGATTACAGAGGGTCTCCGAAAATTCTAGAAATGAAGTTTCTATAATTGTACCGATTATAATGGTCATTAGTAATTCATCCAACATATCTGACTGTGTTAAGAGGCACTTTCTGTAAGGGGAGACTTCCCATTGGCACAGTTGCAAAAAGTTGTTTGGATCCGGATGATTTTTGGATCATATATGCACCCATATGAGTGATTTATGATAAACATGTTACTCGCCCCCTATGACGTCATCGTCTGGAACCATGGCTGAAAATCTGATTTTCAGCTCAAAAATTCAAAAAATTTTCATTTTTGAGATATGGTTTCCAAACTTTGGGAAATTGATATTGGACCCTTAGGGCATCTCCGATAAATTTTTGAGCCATCTACGAGCTCGGGAAGTGGCTCAAATAATTTTGAAATATAGGTTTTTTCAATTTTTCTCGAAAATTTTGAATATAGGGAGTGAAATTTTATTAAATTCTCGGACTCCCCATTAAATTTGCTGCAAAAAAGTCTCTTGGACCATACCCAAAATAGGTGGCCATCTTGAGATATAGCGGTTTTTTCGAAAAACACCAAAGGGTCCCCCCTTATAAAAATTTCTTTTTCGAAAAAAATCGAAATTTTATTTTGGGCTATAATTTTCAGAAAATGATGCTATGATCATAACTAGCTCAATTACAAAAGATGAGCTCATATAATCAAGTTTGAGCAGAGTTACAGTAACCGGGTGAAATGAGCCTACATTTTTCCCTCTTTCGTTCTTCTTCTCTTCGAAAAAACCGCTATATCTCAAGATGGCCACTGATTTCGAATATGGTCCAAGAGACTTTTTTGCAGCAAATTTAATGGGGAGTCCGAAAATTTAATAAAATTTTACTCCCTATATTCAAAATTTTCGAGAAAATTGAAAAAGCCTCTATTTCAAAATTATTTGAGCCACTTCCCGAGCTCGTATTAGGTTGTTCCATAAGTCTTTGACACTTTTTTCTTTTTTTCATTGCTCATCCTAATATTGATTTTTTTCAATTTCTTTTTTTTATTTTTGTATGGTATACTCAGTATGTTCTCCACATTAAATTAGATTATAGGTAGTTCAATAATGGCCGAGCAATTGCTCCAAGATCACCATGCACTTCGAGCAGTCTTTTTGTATGAGTATCTGCAGGGCCACACAAGTAGCGAAGCTCGACGAAATTTATGCACAGTATTAGGCGAAGACATCATCAGTCTTAACACCATCAAGAACTGGTTCAAAAAGTTTCAAGAAGGGAGTTTTGATTTGGATGATAAACCTCGCTCCGGGCGCCCTCGTTCAGATATTGACGGCGATATCTCGGACGAGATGAAGAGAGAGCCGAGAGCAAGTGTCCGTGACATTTCTTCGAGTATAGGTCTAAGTAGTACCACAACCTTCCGTCACCTCCACAGCCTGGGAATGGCTCCAAAATTTGGACAAGTTGTTCCACACGAATTGACCGACGACCAGAAAAGTGTTCGATGTGACCTTGCACTTTCTCTCCTCACTAGAAAAAGAAGGACCGATTGGATCAAGGATATTACCACTGGAGATGAGAAGTGGGTACTCTATGTCAATCATACAAGAAAGCGCCAGTGGGTCCCAGAAGGAGAAGCGGCACAACCGGATCCCAAAGGAGAACTTCACGAGAAGAAGGTGATGTTGTCTATTTGGTGGGACAGCAAGGGCGTCATTTTCCGTGAACTGCTTCCAGATCATGCCACCATCAACTCGAGTCTCTACTGCACCCAACTGGAAAAGATGGTCCTTGCTCATCAATCTCTTCGTCCGAAAGGGTCGAAATTGCTGCTCCTACATGACAACGCGAGACCCCATACATCGTTGATGACCCGCCAGAAGCTCCAGGCTCTCGGAGTCGAAGTTCTTCCACACCCGCCGTATTCCCCCGACTTGGCACCTACCGACTATCATCTTTTCCGTTCTCTTCAAAACCACCTGGCTGGACAGAGATTCCATGACCGAGAAGCCGTTGAAAAGGGAATAGATGAATTTTTTGCCTCGAAATCACCGGAGTTCTACGAGAGCGGAATCTCTCAACTTCCAATGCGCTGGCAAGAGGTCATCGACTCTGATGGTCAATACATTAATTATTGAAATTTGTTTCCTTTGAATAAAAAAAGTTTTTTAAAAAAAGTTGAAAAGTGTCAAAGACTTATGGAACAACCTAATAGATGGCTCAAAAATTTATCGGAGATGCCCTAAGGGTCCAATATCAATTTCCCAAAGTTTGGAGACCATATCTCAAAAATGAAAATTTTTTGAATTTTTGAGCTGAAAATCAGATTTTCAGCCATGGTTCCAGACGATGACGTCATAGGGGGCTAGTAACATGTTTATCATAAATCACTCATATGGGTACATATATAAACCAAAAATCATCCGGATCCAAACAACTTTTTGCAACTGTGACAAGGCCTAGTGCTAGGAGTCTCTCTCTTACAGATAGTGCTTCTTAAAACAGTGTTCGAATTTCAAATCATTTATTTGATATAGGAGGAAAAAAAATTGATCGATTCACAAGACACGGTAAAATCGCACAAAGTATTGGACAGATCAATCGAATTGGATTTTTTCAAAAACAAAAACGTTATAAATTGATGGTGCCCTCGTTCCTTATGTGGCTTCCTTCGACGATCTTAGCGTGCTGTCGTTGCAACAAATCCAATCATTTGCACTTTTTATCAATGACACATAGTGAGGTTCCGACTTGTTTCCTTTGAGAATGTTTTCGAAATAGGCTTTCGAATTCCATGTGCTATCGAAGAATTTAAAACTCCGATTGACAAGAACAATCGAGTTCCGACCGGTTCTGACTGTCCGAGTAGTTCTTGCAGTATCCCGGGAGCATCACCTGCATTATCCTTCTTCCCATAATTTCATGACACTTCCCACATGATTTGGTTTTTTGAACTGTGAGTCCAATTGACTTCGCCAAAACATCTGTTGTTTCATCTTTGAGTAGCTCCTGTGAAAAAATATTTTTCAGAAAAAGTTTTGATAAAGTAGAAAATAAATAGACAACTTACGGTCAATAGTAACTCACCAGCCGTTCCCGAATCTCACATTCCTCTTTCAATCGATCGAAGTGTGCGACGGAGACGTAACGCATCCCTATCGTCTTTGCAGCTCGATTTCCTTGTCGCAACAAAAGTGCATCTTTCATTGCTGCATTATGGGTCGAATGCGGGAACAACTCACATATCAAGTAATCAACGAGAGTGTGCCACGATCCCATTTTAATGTTCTCCGGAGTAGACGCATACTTCTTCTGGTCATCCTCGTTTATCAATGCAAGACGAAGAATTTTCCTTGCCTGGGTGAGTGCACACAAAAACCAACAGGAAACATAAGAAGAAAGATTAAAAATAATCAATACGAGGGGGTCGGCCAACAGTCGGTTAGCCTGTAGGAGAGGAGACCTCCTGATACAAGGGGCCTCCTCTCCAAATGAATGAATGGTTTTTGTTCTCCACACTCAAGATGAGGGAGGGAGATCAGCTAGTGGGGTCTCACCACGATGTTTGTTTTGTAGTGGAGCGCATATACACTCACTCGGTCTGCGCCTGGAGTGAGGTAAGGTATGTCTTTTGAATGATTTTGGGAGGGGATTAGGCTAGGTAGACTAGTTTTTGCAGTTTTTTGAGGAATTCAAAACAGGAAATTGTGAATCAACTGAATTTCTGAGATTTGATGTACGTTTCTAAAAAGAACATGTATCAGAAAAATTGTGTTTTTTGATTTTTGAATTATCTACCACTCCGACACTCCATAAAGTACTTTACGACATCGGAAGTAGAATGATTGAAACTGTTCATTTTGATAAAATGAAACACAATAACTGTGATATAAGCTTAGTTTAGGAATTGAGGTTTGATAACAAATAGGTTGAAATTGTTGAGTAATCAAAAATTATTAATGTTCCAATATGCACTCAAAACACCTGGTCATATGTATTTCTCTAGTGTTGTTTTGATAAGCTTGCTTCATCATCTCAATACAGCTGCTATAGGTCTATCACTGTAATTTTATCTTCAACTTCTTTTTCTGATTAACCTGATACAGTACTAAAAGTTGAGTGTTTTCCAGTTCCATCATACCTTCTGGAATCTTCTCTCTGATTCGTTGCGATGGCATTGATTCCAGATGGCTCCACATTACAATTCATTTCAATATTCATCAACACTCTGATAAATGCTGCCATTTTAATGTTCTGTGAAGTTCTGTGATTTCTGTGAAATGTTATAATATCCATATGAGAATGTATCAAAAATTATATTTTTTAAATGAAAGTTTTCACACTGATAGGTGACTGATTGAGTAATAGTATCATCAAAATTAAAATTAGTAAAATTGTTTATTCTGGGTACGGGAAACAGTAAAAATATGACATAAACTTTGTTAAGGCACTGCGGTTTGATAACTAATCGGTAAAAAAAATGAATACTCGTTGTGGACTGGTATATTGATAGACTTGTTTCACTATTTCAATACAGCTGCTAATCTTTCTTTACTACAATTTTATCTTGTACATTTTTTTCTGATGATGCTGAAACAGCACCAACAGCATAACTTTTTCCACTTTCTTCATCCCTTCACGGCCCTGTTTTCTGATCGATTGCGACCACATTAACCCCAGCTTTTTTATATGAAAGTTTTCATACTAACAGACAATCAAGTACTTCTGATATCATCATTAGACTTAAAATCAGTGAACTGTTTATTGTGGGGAAGTGAAACAGTAAAAACATGATACAAACTTTGTTAAGGCATCAAGGTTTGATAACTAATCGGTAAAAACTAATTAAGACGCATTCCATGGACCGCCTGAGAATCGAATGTAATTAGGAAATTTCGAATCCGCTGATAAGTTGTACAATAGGTATATAAGACCCCCTGAACACGATGGTACCCTTCATTTTTGACTCCGCCCCTTTTCCAGCAAGCCACGCCCCCTTTAAGTCCGGAAACCAACTTTTTTCCTCGAATAGCTATCGATGTCTACTTTTTTGAAATCGATAGAAGACCCTTTTAGAAGCATTTTCACAGTTGAAACCAAATTTCTAGCACTGCTCCTTCATGTTTAAAATTTGATGTGTTTATGAAAAATATCGATTTTGATATCCTATCTCGAAAATTTTGAATTGCGTTAGTCGAGATAATGTCAAAATCGTATTCTACGCAGTTTTTTACCCCTCTGGGCAAATTATTAGACCAAGTTTCGGGTGACATGAAACCACTTTTCGAGCATTTTCCTTCAAAAAGTACACTTTTCTCATAGGGTAAGTATACGTATTCGACTCCAAGCTCAAGATACGGACTTAATATGAGCTCAAAATTATAAAACAATGTTAATTAAACATTTTGATAACATTCCAGACTATTTCGAACACTTTTTTCGATTTCACTTCACCGGACATCGATGATTTCAGTAGTTGTTGTGTTGGTGTCAGAAATGCAGCTCCGTCCGAAAATTTTTCCACTAAACTTGTCGAGATAACTTCAAATTTATGTTTTACTACTCTTTTTACCCCTGAAAAACTAAAATAAGATCCAGTTTCGTATGTTCGTAGACGTCTTCTGAGCCATGGTAGCATTTTTCTGGATTTTGCAACCCGTTGTTACTGTGGCGTGTGACTGGTTAACGTAATTTCCAAAAAACGTGATTTATATTCTGCCTT